>JZKD02S2043923.1:177390-200170 GCA_000966675.3 Picea glauca
TGTAAGCTTAAACATGACAAGTCATGAAGGGACTTCAACCAGTAAGCCTCTTATGTTTGATGGAATACATTTTTCCTTCTGGAAAGTTAGAATGAGAACATACCTAATGGCCTTAGGTGCTGATGTTTGGGATGTAGTAGAGACTGGATACATAAATTCTGTTGTGCTAGCTTCCAAGGATGATAAGTTAGAATTTAGATTTAATGCTAAGGGAATGAATTCTATCTTGAATGGACTTGCAGAAGCTAAGTTTGTAAAGGTGATGTATCTTCAAACTGCCAAAGAAATGTGGGATAAACTTATTATCAGTTATGAAGGAAATGAGAAAGTAAAATATGCCAAAATTCAAACATATAGATTGAAGTTTGAACAACTAAAGATGAATGAAGATGAAAAAGTTATCAAGTATTTTTTAAGAGTTGAAGAACTTGTGAATGTCATGAAGGGTCTTGGTGAGAAGATTGAAGAATCATTTTTGGTTCAGAAGATTTTAAGATCTTTGCTTGATAAATTTAATCCAAAAGTCTCTGCAATAGAAGAACTAAATGATATTAAGACCTTGTCCATTGATCAACTCCTAGGAACACTAAATTCATATGAAATGAGAATCAACAAAGATAAATCCATTACTAGAGAAGCATCTTTTAAAGTAGACAAGAATATTGATTCAGATTTAGATGATATTGAGGCAAAATTTGTGAGAAGGTTAAAGAAAGGATCAAGAAAATATCAAGGCAAGCTTCCCTTCAAATGCTTTAACTGTGGTAAAATAGGTCACTTTGCATCTAAGTGTCCCCACCAAAAAAAGGACCAGAACTCTGATGATGAAAAGAAGTACAAATTCAAGAAATATAGTAAAAATAAAAGTTTGTGTGCAAACAATGAAAACTCCTCAGAAGACATAGATAGTGATTCATCATGTGAAGACAAAGTGAATGATTTTATGCTTATGGCTATGGGAGATCTTGATAATGAACACACAGGAGGTGAAATGGATGATGAAGAAGATGTGGTGGATATGGAAGGTGAATTAATAAGTGCTTTGGAAGAGATTGACAGACTCAGATGTAAGAAGAGAAAACAAACACAGTTGTTGATGCAGTTTAAAATGAATGCTGAAAAACCTGATGAAAAAATTGCTCTACTAAAAGTGGAGTTAGAAGAGGCAAATAAAATAGAAGACATATTGAAACAACAATTGTCAGAGAAGAAAGCGAGGTGTGAATCCTTAGAAGAAGAGATAGTAAAAACCATAAAAGAAATAGAGAAGTTTAAGACATTATATCACCAAAACATTCCAAGTATTAAAGCCTCAGAAGAACTAAATTCCATTCTAAATCAACAAAGGAATCCAAAGTTGAAATCTGGCTTGGGCTATGAAGAAGGATCAAGTAGTGATCATCCAAGTAATATGGAACCCATCAAGTTTGTTAAATCTACAATCATTGACAACAACCATTTTGCAAAAACAAAGAAAGAAAATGAGCCACCAAGAAGGAATGAAGGAAAAGGTACCAAAACCGATCAGAGAAACTATCAGCATGAAAGAAATCGATCCACTCAGAGAAGACAATATTTTTCCAGGTACAAATTCGTTTCTATGGATATTGTTTTTTTTGTTCTAACTTTGGTCACAAATATATAACTTGTTCTTTAAGATGTAGATATGAGCAAACAAGTTATTCAAGGAATAATTATCTACCACAACAAAGATTGAGATAGCTAAGCAACAAACATAATAATAGTTATGAGCATAAAAATCGTTACAGTCTGTTATTCAGTGAACCTGAATGTTATGTCTATCATAACTATGGACATAAAGCCACATATTGTCGCTTAAGAAATTATAAGCCAGATTTGAAGTCCACTGCTAAAAATTTCAAGGTTTGGAAGAAGAAAGAAGATGACAAGTGTGGACTAGTGTTATCAGCCCAAAATAAAAAGAATCCCTGGTATATTGACAGTGGATGTAACAAACATATGACTGGAGAAAAAATTAAGTTTCTAATTCTAAGTGAAAACAAATCAGGAAATGTAACTTTTGGAAACAATGCACCAAGAAAAACAAAAGGTAAAGGAATGGTAAGTCTGAGTAATGGAAAAGGAAAATCTCAAGATGTGTTATTTGTAGATGGTATGAAACATAATCTTCTTAGTGTCAGTCAAGTCTGTGACCGAGGATGTGAAGTGGTTTTTACTTATAAAGATTGTAAAATAAAGTCTGTGAATTCAAGACAGTTGGTTGCAAAAGGAATAAGAACAAAAAACAATGTATATGTGTTAAAAGAAGAAAAAGAAGAATGCCACTTAAGAAAATATGATGAAAGTTGGCTATGGCATAAGAGACTTGGACACCTAAATTTTGATCATATAATCAAGCTCAGAAACAGTGGAGTAGTAAAGGATATTCCAAAGATATCAAAGCCATATGATTCTATTTGTAAACCATGCCAGATATGAAAGCTTACTCGGACACAGTTCAAGTTTAAAACCTTTCCTTCAACAGAAAAACCTCTCCAGTTAGTACATATGGATTTATGTGGACCATCAAGAAAAGAAGGTACAGGAAAAGAAAACTATTTTATGCTGATTATTGGTGATTATTCTAGACTAACATGGGTTGCCTTTCTGAAAGAAAATCTGAAGCATTTGAAACATTCAAAGTGTTTAAGGCTCTGACTGAGAATCAAACAGGAAAAAGATTGAAGGTAGTAAGGTTTGATAGAGGAGGAGATTTTGGCTCATGGAACTTCAAAGAGTTTTGTGATAAACATGGGATCAAAAGAGAGTACACAATCCCAAGGACTCCACAACAAAATGGAGTTGTTGAGAGGAAGAATAGATCAGTACAACAAATAGCAAGATCAATGATGAATGAAAAAAATATTTCTCAGACATATTGGGTGGAAGAAATACATACAGTTGTTCATATCCTGAACAAAGCTCATCTTAGGCCACAGAGTGACAAGACCCCTTATGAATTATGGTTTGGAAGACCTGCTTCAATCAAGCATTTTAAAGTCTTTGGGAGTAAATGTTATATCAAGAATAATGATGAAAATATTGGAAAATATGATGACAGGGATGATGAAGGTATATTCTTAGGTTATGCTACAAACAACAAAGGTTACAGATGATACAATAAGAGGCTGCATAAATTGGTTGATTGTATTGACATAAAAGTTGATGAAGAAATCCCAATAGGAAATATAAGCAGTGTTGAACCAAGAACAAAAGATATAATTGAAAACGAAGATGAACAGGTCCAAGGATCAGAAAGAGAAGAATCTGAATCAGATGAAGATGCGAATACTCCAACTGACACAAATCAGTAGAAAGAAGAAAAATCACCTCTCAGAATTGTTAGAAAGAATCATCCTGAAAATCAGATAATTGGAGATATAAATAAAGGAGTTCAGACAAGAAGGAAATTGATTAAATACTTAGAACAATCCCATGTTGTTTTTTTTTCTATGGCTGAACCTAAAACTTTTGATGAAGCCAGCCAACATGATGATTGGATTAGAGCTATGAATGAAGAGCTTGATCAGATTGAGAAGAAAAATACTTGAGAGCTTGTTCCTAGACCTGAAGACAAGAATGTAATAGGTTCCAAATGGGTGTTCACAAATAAAATGAATGAAAAAGGACAAGTTGTTAGAAATAAATCCAGATTGGTCTGTAAAGGGTATGCACAAGTTGAAGGTCAGGATTTTGATGAAACTTTTGTACCAGTGGCAAGATTAGAAGCCATCATAATGTTCCTTGCATATTCATGCCATAAGAACTTTAAAGTGTATCAGATGGATGTTAAGTCAACATTCCTTAATGGAGAACTAGAGGAAGAAGTATATATGGAGCAACCTGAAGGATTCTCATTGACAGATAATATTGATTATGTTTGCAAGCTGAAGAAGGAATTATATGGACTGAAACAAGCACCACGATCTTGGTATTATATTCTGGACAAATTTTTACAAGACAAAGGGTTCAAGAAAGGTATTGTTGACAACAATCTCTACATTAAGTCTGAAGGTGATAATTTACTAGTTGTTTTGGTTTATGTAGATGATATTATTTTTGGCTGTACTTATGAATCCTCTGTCCAGTGGTTTGCTAAATCAATGAAAACAGAGTTTGAGATGTCCATGATAGGAGAACTGTCATACTTTATGGGTTTACAAGTAAATCAAAGTTCTGCAAGAATATTTATCTCTCAAGAAAAATATTTGAAAGAGATGTTGAAGAAATTTCAAATGGAGGATTCCTCTTATGTAAGTACACCTATGGTGGTTGGTTGCAAGCTCAGTAAATATGATATTTCACCTGATGTTGATCAAAGAACATATCGCTCAATGATAGGAAATCTTGTGTACATCACACCATCCCATCTTGATATAATGCAAGTTGTTGGAATGGTAGGTCGTTATCAGTCTACTCCTAAAAAAAGTCACTTGGTAGTTTTCACAAGGATATTCAAATACTTGAAGGGAACAATGACTTATGGTCTGTGGTATCCCAGAAATCAGAATTTTCAGTTAACTGCTTATTCAGATGCAGATTGGGCAAATTGTGTGGATGAGAGAAAGAGCACCAGTGGAGTTGCCTTCTTCCTGGGTGACTCCTTGGATGCATGGATTAGTAAGAAGAAAGGATCTATTTCCTTATCAACTACAAAAGCAGAGTACATTGTTGATGCTACTTACTGCACTCAGATTTTGTGGATGATTCAAACTCTTGCAGATTTGAAGGTAAACTATATTGTTACGATTACAATTCACTGTGATAACACCAGTGCCATTAGTGTCTCCAAGAACCTTGTTTTTCACTCCAAGACTAAGCATATCCCAATAAAATACCATTTTCTTAGAGAACAAGTTACAAACAGATTCGTTCAGCTGAATTATATTCCTTCCACAGAACAAATAGCTGATATCTTTACTAAACCGTTAACAACGACCCCTTTTGGATATCTTCGTCAAAAGTTGGGGGTTATAACTTCTTTCATCTAATCTGCTCACCTAGTCAGGGGGGGGGGTACTTATTGAATATATGTTGTATTTCTAAGTTTCTCATAGTTGACAGGGGGAGTATGTACCACAACAGCTCAGGGGGAGCGTGTTTCTTCTTTGACATTGATGTCAAAGGGGGAGAAAGTGTGGTAATTTCAAGGATGCTACAGTGGTAGTAATTTCAAGGATGCTACAGTGGTATAGTTGCATGTTTTTCAAGGGGTTTCCATCAATGCCAAAGGGGGAGATTGTTGGCATGTTTTCAGACAGAGGCAGAGTATGTGTGTTTGTAATTGATGGAGAAGATCACTAGCAAAGAGAGAATGACATGGCAATGGAAAGATAAAAAATGAAGAGAAACAATGATCGCTGGATCCCATTCAAAATTCTTGACGACCATCATATCTGAATTCATATAGGAGGAGCGTACAGTAGAAGAGAATAGATCTCAAGCATTGGATCTGAGCCTGAAGACCAACCGTCGTTGGATCCATAAGAAGGAGCACGGTCTTTACGTGCAATATGAAGCGGGCCTACAAAATCCCGAAAGAAGGAGGACCATCCATCTTCAAGAAGGACATGTGGAAAGCGACTAGAATTTCACTGACCTACACATTGGAGGAGTCAACGGAACATGGTGTGGGAACTTGCGATATGCGAAATACCAAGAATTGATCTGGACCTTTGGATCGAGATATGTTGTGGAACGTTGTATGTAGAGGACACATGGTGAGAGATTGACATTTCCTTGACTGGAAAGTCAAATAAAGGAGGTGCTCTATCCTATGAAAATGAGAAATGCGAAACCACGACTTAATATGAGTCATTGATCAAAGGGAGATCGTGGACCATCGATCAGGCATGACGAAGGCCCGTGAAGTTGCGAAATCACGATAAGATCTTGACCGTTGATCCAAGAGGGACATGTGGTGAGGGACTAACATTTCGCTGAGTTGGAAGTCAAAGGAAGGAAATGCTCTAACCTTGCAAATCGCGATATGAGAAATCGTGATAAGGTCTGGCCTGTGGTCATAGACAAGGTCACATCGTCGAAGGATTAAGGGAAGGAGATAATTTCTAAGCTCCATTTCAGGGATCGCAACTTGGAGTGTCGAGACCCTTCATCACAGGAACCCCAAAACGTGAGATCGTGATGAGATCTGGACCATTGGATCATTGGAGATCTTGATCGTTGATCATGCTCGATGAAGTTCATAAGTTTGCAAAATTTGAAACACCTTTTGGTGTAGGCTATGGTCACCGTCGATGGTCATGTGAGAGGGAGGAGCTAGCGGAGCTAAGATCCATTTTGGGGATCACAAATTGGAGCGTCGAGACCCTTCGACACAGGATTGTCGAAATGCGAAATGTGAAACGCGTTTTGATTAGGCCCATGGTCATAGCGACTGGGCATATGTGATAAACACAAGACCTTGTGGATTTAATCCAATGATGCTTGTTAAAAGGAAATTTGATCGAAGGGCTATTGTTGATCTTTACGATTAACTGTTCAGTTACGATTCAGTTAGCAGAACGGAATCATGGTTCTTGGATGGTTGGTGATTAAGTGGCCGAAGAGTTGTTGTCCTAGGAATTCAAGGAGTAACTGAAGTTGTGTGCAGTGCATAAAACAAAGACGTAGTGACTGTGTATGGTTGGCTGTTCAAACTGAAAAAATGAGATGAACTATATGGAAGGTAAAATAACATAATGCAAAGCATGATATAAAAATAAGATATGAGTAACAGTCGCCGAACAAACATAAGCAAGAGCAGAATAGCATGAAGCAGAGAAGAACTGCAGAACAATTTTTGAACCAGAGAAGAATTGCAGAACAGTGAAGAAGGGGTGAGAATTGAAATACATGTATTGTTTGTTTGTCAATCATTTTCTTCATAATCAGGGAGGAAGGGTGGTGCTAGGGAGGAATGTGGTCTTCTGATATTCAAGTTGGTGCTTGAATATTGGAATTTGTATCTTCCATCTAGTTGTGGCTAGAAAACAGGGTGGCAGGTGGTGCTCGGGAAAACAAAGAGTTTTTTGTATACAATTTGGTGCTTGTATAAATCCAGTTGGTGTTGGAATATTTAGGGAGTTGGTGCTTCCTTCTAGTGGGTGCTAGAGAAAACATAGAGTTGGTGCTCTCAACAAGTTGGAGCTTGTAAAATAGAGGTAGTAGCCTCACTTTGAGTTGGTGCTCAAACATAGATGATGTACAGAACTTAAAAGACTGCCTATCATTTTGAAGAAGAAGAGGTTTTCTCCCTTTATGGGTTTCCTCATGAAAATATGTCTTTGTGTATATCTTATGTGTGATTGATGCTCATTATTTATGTTGTCCATATGATGTATAATATCGATGGTCACTTGATGAATGATTAAAAATGGTTTAATAGACTTAAGATTTTTTAAGCACGGTAACAACTGATTCACCCCCCCCCCTCTCAGTTATCTTAGTAATTTCAACATGTAGATCTCCCAACCTCTTTTTCCACAACTCACATAGGTTGTCACTATTGTGTACCAAAGCATGAATAGGATTTCCCTACAACCTGTATAAATTTCCTTCTCTAACCCCAAAAACTACTACATTGTCCAGGATAGCTTTCTCTATATGTATGAGTACATGCCCTCTCTGAAAAGTAATGGAAAAAACCTTGTCCTCCATAGTTGAGACTAAAAGAAAATTATTCTTCAAACCTGGTACATAAAGAACACCATGGGAATCCAACAAACCTCCTCACTCAAGTTGGAACACAATTTTCCCCTCTCCCTTCATTACATACCTGACATCATCACCAAGTTGCACATGAATATTTGTGTCACTCTTCGTCGGACTACTAAATAGGTCATGTGCTTCTGCCATATGACGAGATGCACCATTTTCCAAGAACCAAGCACTCCTTGTTGATGTGTTGGTAGAAAGGGAAGAAAACATTGAGTAATCCTTTTCAAAATTTGTTTCAAACTCATCAAGTTGTATCTCTGTTGATGTTGTTGTCTGTGTATTTCCATTACTCTTATTCTTCTTATTCAGACACTGAGATGCATAATGTACATTCTTATGACATGAGAAACACTTGATTTTACTCATTTCTTTCTTCTTCCCCGACTGTGATGATTTTCTATCATTGTTTCCCTTTCCTTTTCCCTTCCTTGTCTTACTGACAAGAGCCAAGTTCTCTTCACTACCTCCCTGCTTGCTACTCTTTGACTCCTCTCAAGTATCTTCTTGGATTCAATCATCCCAAAGTCTCTGCCACCAAGTGAAAACTCCCTTGACAAATGGTTCCCAAGACTTGGGAAAACCATTCAATGCCACATTCGCGAGTTATGCATCCTCCATTTTCTTCCCTATGGATGCAAGTTGATCACGTACTTGTGTGATCCTCATGAGATAGCTGGTAACATTATCAAATCTAGACATCTGCACTAATATGAGTTTATTCCTTAATACCATCTTCCTATTCATGTTCTTACTTTGGAATAAACTTACCAAGACATAAAACATCTATTTGGTCATATTCTTCTCATTTAGGTGAGGGATTAGATGATCCTTTATGGAGTCCAAGAGGACCCTCTTTTCTTTGATATCCTTCTTATTGTGAGTATCCAAAGTTGTCGAATTTGTCGGTGGAGTAATCACTTTATCCACTAACTCCTAAAGATCATATTCCTTCAATTCCAAAGTTACTCTTACTTTCCAAGATATGAAATTGGATGCTCCATCCAATTTGTCTTCAACTCTCAACGGTGTTGTTGCCATCCCTAAGACCTGATAAACTTCCTTGGAGATAACCTACTATTGAAACTGCCCCTGTACTGACATGTGCTGATTTGTACGTGATTGTCACCATTGCAACCTGTGTATGTACGCAATTGTCACCATTGCAACCCACGTGTGTATGCGACTACTACTACTACAATTTGCGTATACGTGACTATGCTCAAAGAAATCTATGTATGTATGCGGCTGTGATTTTTGTGACCTGCGTACACCTAAGTAAAACTACAAAAACTTAGTTTTTACTCAGTATGATTGTTTCCATGAAATTCGTCCGTTGATTACCACATGTTGGTTATGTATCTGCTATGAATCTGAGATATGGCTTCCCGTCAAAGCACCGGCTCTGATACCATGTTGAAATTTCTCCTACTCAACACCCAACTATTAATTTCAAATAAATCACTTATTTGATTAAAGCACGATTGAGTAATAAATTAAACATGAAGTGGAAGCATAAACAAAGAAACCAAGTCAAGCACACATAAACAACAATATTTTTGGTTAGATACCCCTGGAAAAACCCCGGAGGGAAAACCAATGTTGAGAATGATTTTATTATGCTAAAATCAGGGCTCCCATAACAGGGATAATGGCCCACTAAGATAAATATAACTGCAGACAAACCTGGCAAAGTCTAACTTGTTGTACGAACCAGAACTGCATGTTTTTCGAGGTGTACACAACTTTTTTTCAGTAAACCTGCATAAGTACGCGATTGTCTCCACTAATACTCGCGTACACGTACACAAATCCTGTATGGAAAGCTCTGTACGATGAGACACTTTCATGTGGCTTCCTCTGACTGAAACCCACTTGTGTTTCCTCTGCTCTCTCTTCTCTTTGACCTGATCTCTAGATGAAATTCCTTCTCCACCTATCCAAGATATTGAATCACAATCCTTCATGATCCAACGCTCTCAAAATTTAATCCTCTACTCTCAAGAATCTTAGGTATCAAGTGTCTTCTTCCTTCACCATATCCTTGCTTTTATAATCATGAGTTACAATCTATTTGTAATCTCACTTGAGATTTAGATTGCATGAGAAGATTTCATGCTAAGTACTTTTATCACTTTCCTCAAATAACTCAATTAACTAATTACATAATTAATTAATAAAAGAAATTTACTTTAATAATTCCTTTAATGAAAGTAAATTCAAGAGTAGAAGGATTTGGACAATTTCCACATGTCCAGACACATAGACCTGTGTGAAAATACATGTCTGATGCTAACACTAACATCAACATATGATGATATTAATAATAGAGTTCAACATTTAGTATCTTACGAAGTGGTGGCATTGGCGTGGGGTCATGGAGGAAGAGGTGTAAAATATGTGGAAATCTACATTTCTAGTCGAATACTATGGAGGACAATGGGGTGCCTTTTGAATGATATAATTACACCAATTCTGTAAAGTCCTCTCACTACCAATTTAAAAAAAATTGCTCACTGCCAATTTACAATCGAAAGCCTTCATACATTTGCATTAATCGGAGAAAACATATGTGCGCACTATATAATTAGAATTTCTTAGTTTATAGATTTTTCACATTTTCCTATTACTTTGTACAATTACATTGAATATATAGATAAATAATAATAATAAAAAACAATTATTTAATTTGAAAGTTTATTAAAATTTATTGCATAATTATGGATTAAGATTTAATGAAGATCAATTTATTAAAATAAATTATATAGTATTGATTTGTGTATAAATAATTTTAAAGTTTATTAAAACTTAAATTATTAATGCATTCTACTTTTGATGGGCTATATACTAATTAATTTTGTTTTTTTTACGTCTAAATAGAGTTATCTTGCTTTCTAATTCAAGGATATAGAACTCATCTCTCCCAAAAGTACAAGTAATGTAGTTTCAATGTAGATTTTATGATAATGGTTTAGAAAATAGTTGCTCCTTTCATGTTTTTAAAGTTATACGAAAAGAGAAAACACAAATTGCTCATTATTCTCGATGAAGTTGACACTTTAATTTGAGGACGCATGATCAGATTTATTACAATGAAAGAGATTTTTTCCACATCTTTCATATTATATAAAATCCATTACATGGTATCCATTTTAAAAAATGTATAAATTTCCATGCTATATCAAATTTTCACTTTTTAAATGAGAATGTATTACATATTCCAATGATGTATCAAATCCTCCCTCTTTAAATGAGAATCTATCTAGTGTTCTTCCCTATTTAAGATTATCACTTTGTGATGTGCACTTAACATTAGGTTTCTTACCATATAAACCATATAATTTATCTTTCTTCACAACCTATAGGGATGTGTAGACTGGAATGAAGTAGCGCACATGTGCACTGTAAAAGAGTATGGTTCTAGGATGAGAACCAATCCAAGTCATTATCACAGGGGCTTCACCTTGCTGACCAATATATTATCACGTTCATTCATGAAGGGGGTTTTAAAATTGTGAAAAATAAAGTAAATATATTGTAGGTATTTGGGGGGTATGTAGCATATCGGGGGGTTTATAGGCGTTGGAGGGTATAAAAAGGAGTATCTAGTAAAAATATGGGATTTTCTTTTATTGGAAATACGTATTGGGAGAGGGGTTCAAAAAAATGATTTTGGGAGGTATTTATCAATATCTAGTGAAATTAGGAGTATTCTTTAATATCCCATGAACGCATGTGCTATGTCACAGGTTCATTGAGTGAAGACCCACCGTGGTCATTATCTCTATTTCAACCGTCTTCATACACAAAAATTATTTGTCTCGAAATACAAAGGGTAATTTCCTAAAAAATTGAGGTGGACCATAATGTAAGGAAAAATTTAAAGAGAATCAAAAGGATGAACCCCCAAACATAAGAATGCATTGTTTATCATGTTCTTCGAGTGTTGAAAAAATATTTATTGCAGATGTTATGTCATCTGTAAACTCAAAATATTGTTGATATTCTATAACTTCTAAGGAATGAATATGATAAGAAAACTAGTTTCTTGCACCATAGAAACAACCAACCCGAGGAAAAAATATATGCATACTTCTTGTTTGTCATGGGGAGGTGGTTAGGGAAAACAATGATTCCCCCTAGTACACAACTCCATGGAAAATATATGCCACTAAAATATATAAATATTTTTGATCCCTCAAAACATACTATTTTTTTCACTTTTCTATCCTAAACTTCCATCCAAAGCCTATACCTATGAACCAGTTTATATCATATTTTATCCCTATTTTCCATAGATATCAAGCTCAACAACAGAACTTGTGTATTGAAGGATATTAAAAATAAATTGTCCATTCTACACTCATTTCTATTCTTCCTTATGCAATTTTATTTAATTAGATATTATTTTTAATTAGTCACTACAAAATCTGTGATTCTGTAGCAACTCAAATACAGTTATGTAGCCACTAAACGGTTTTCTACATCAGAATCGTTGTTCTATAGGGTCATGAACCGTTATGACCCAAGCGGAGCATACATAGGGATAAATGTATATGATATGATCCCAAGGGGGGGCATATATGGGCCTAAATGTATATGTAATGTGTAAATATATATGTAATAGGGTCGACCTAGTAGTAAAGGGGCCTCGTGTGCAAGTGTGAATACATATATATAGAGATAATCTATTCATTATTGTAGCATCCCTCTCTTGCACGCATTGAGCGAACTTATTCTTTGAGGACACTTGCTTGCAAGTGATCCAGATTATTATACTATTGGCTATTTGATTATGATTATGAGGCATTATGGATATGATGACATGTTATTTTGTTATATTTACATAGACAGGTGTTATTGATAGGGTCCTCCTGAGTGTGTAGGACTTTGAACATTGAGGATGCAGAGGCATCGATAGAACCCCTTGGACTCTGGATCGAGTCAGGGAGTGTACTGTTGGGTTGAATATTGTTGATGTGACACATGTACATATGATTAGATGTTATGATGATTGATTATTATTGCTGACACGATTCGTTGATGGATGCAGGCTGGTGATAGCTTGCCGACCTGAATCACATGTGGAGTAGAGGGGTCATGCAAGACAACTAGATACTTGAGGGAGAGGTGTGGAAGTAGCTCTGACACAACCTACTAGTACTCTCGTCGTGGCTCGAACTGTAGGTTAATGATTACCGAGTTCGAGAAGACCCATGATGTCGTGAGGGAATACTGCGACAGTCGCTCACAATGATTCTAAGGTGCACGCAATAAGGCAGGGGCCTTATTCCTTAGAGGCCCTTAGTCTCCCACAAGATCACCTGGTGGAGTATTGACTCCAGGGGTTTTTTACGTCTACCAAATTCAGTCAAGAGGCGAGTGACACCCTTGGAGAATGTAGTGCGTCCTGAAGGGAACATCAGGCAAGGAAAATGAAAAGAGGCATGTGGCACCCTTGGAGCACATAGTGCGTCTTGAAGGGAACGTTGCGCAAGGAAAACGAAAAGAGGCGAGTGACACCCTTGGAGCACGTAGTGCATCCTGAAGGGCACATCGCGATTTTAAATGGTAAGTGAATAAACCTAGACAACCTTAAAATGAATGATGTGATAAGTAATATTTAAAAACAATTTTCCCTAATAAAAATGTCGTCCAACCTAGTGAAATTAAAACCTAGGTATTTTAGAACTTGTGGTAAAAAATAATAATAATAATAAATAAACATGTAACAAGAAGTGGGGCTAAGAAATTCAAATTTATTTATTGAAGTCGAAATTATAATGAAGGATTAAAATTTTAAAAAGGGAAATAGTTGTTCTTATCTATTTTTGCTATTTTAATTTTAGTTAAAAAAAAAAGGTAAATGGTTGTTTCATCTACACTTGCTAAATTAATTTTTAATCAAAGAAGAAAAAGGGTAAATGGTTGTTTTATCTACACTTGCTAAATTGATTTTTAGTTAAAAAGGAAAAAGAGGGAAACTAAAGAAATAGGAAACTTAAAGAAAAAGGGGAAACCTAAAGAAAAGGGGAAACATAAAGAAAAAGTTGAATGTCTAACTTAGTAAGCAATCTTGCCTTGGGAACTTGTTATTTATTAACTCAACTAGGATTTAAGTAAGGTGTAAGTCATTTAAGATTTGTAAGGGAATATTGGGACACCAAGGAGCATTTTTAGGAATGCTTTTAGGCGGGTGAGGGAAATAGGAATAATTAAATAATTAATCAAATTAATTTTCTAGTGCAACTAGGGGATCGGGCAACATGTGTAAGGGGACGACTTTTCCTAATTAATTAAATGAAAAAGTAATTTAATGAGAATTTGGGAAACTAATTACTTGAAAAATCTACAAAAAGGATGGAGGAGGATTTGGGATACCTAGCTCGGGTAACGAGTGGTAGCTCGACCTTGTGAGGCGAGATGGGTGCTAGTAGTTCTCTGGTATTGTGTGTGTGGCCCCTTTGCAGCTCGGGGGGCTTAGGGGGAAGAAGAGTACCCCTAGCATTGGCTTGGAGGTATCGGTGAGGTCACATCGGTTGGCAAGCAGGAGATGGAAGGAGCACGCACGAGACAACGACTCAGAGCTTTCACATTTGGCTACGGTACGCCTGTGTTTATTTTTGAATGGTAGTTTAATATTGTTCCTGCGCCTTCAATATTGTATTTATACTGTGTTAAGAGTTGTTTTATTCAGTGTTTTATAATCAAATAACTTAAAGTCATCCCAATCATATGCTTGCGGTATTCTGAATTGATTTCCTATGGCGAACCCAACTTTTGATTGCTGATTTTTCTGTGCTTGTTTTATTGATTATTATGAAGAAGTTTGTGTTTTTCCCTTATCCCTTTAGTCATTAGTATGTTCCTGAGAAATTGGCCAGGAGATGAATCGACGTTCGTCACTTCGGTGTTTAAAGACCTATAGATTCAAATGCCCAACTTTATTGTGCATGGATGATGAGTGAAGGATAAAAAAAATTTGCCCAGTTATCTATCCCTTACTTATTTCTATTTTTCTCTCTTGTGATTAATCCCTGATCTTTGTGCCTTTTTGTGAATGAGTATCCTTGTGTTTTCAATTGATTCATTGTCAAACGATTGGTCTTTGCGCCTTCTTGTAAATGAGTATCTTTGTGTTTTTCTTGATAAAACTCTACATTTCCTTGAATGATTATCTCTGCATTTCCTTGAATGATCAACTCTGCATTTTACATATATATGCACCGATTTTTACAGTTATACATTTATATTATTTTACTCTGTGTTTTAATTGACCACATATTGACTATGTTTTAATACAGTTATTACTCTGCGTTTTTTTTAATTGCTTACACTTGATAATCTCTACATGTTGATCATTGAAACCCATCATTTTGAGTGGGAAAAATCTATGTGTTTTTGAACCATGATATACCCAACATTCCACATGATTTTCTGGGCATTTTACCCAACATCCAACCATGATTTTTCATGGCATACTAGACAGCTTCCACCCTACGCATTTCGTGACGCATTGCACAGATTTTGCACCAAGATTCTGGTGATTTTACCTCTGCAATTTCTTATATAGTTATGACAGCGTTATATTGCATTTGGCTCAGTGAATCCATATATATAAATGAAAACAACATCAGATATAATTGCTCTGTGATTTCACCTATATTTGTTCCAACAATACCATCCATTTACTCTGCAAATTGAATGATTATTGACCACAATTTTACATGTAATATGTGACTACGATTTGAATACTTGTTGACAATGTTTATATAATCTAGACAACATCACCTCTGCATTTTTAATAATCTTTGTGTTTTTAATAATCTTTGTGTTTTTTTATCACTCTACGTTTTTGGATGGCATATTAAACTCTGCGATCATACATTTAATTGACAACAAAACTTGTTGATAGGCAGCCTCATCATAGATCTATTAGATAGCGTGGGTACTGCAAGATTATTTATAGAAAGATATTTCAATGGATATAGTAACATCTATTGTTAGACAACATTATGATTGTTGACAGTGAAATTCATTAAATGTAGCAACCCTTATTAATCGACAACAATATCATATTTGAATAGACAACTTTAACTCCGCATGTTGAATAGACAACATTGTCACGTATTTAATGGACAACATTTTGCATATAAATGATAGTGAACTCATGGATGAGTGTGGTTGTGTGTGATGGTTGTTTTGTTTAGATTCTTGGCAACGCATTTATTAATAAATATGTATATAATTGCAATAAATGTGTGTATATATTCTGGACAACGATATCCTGATTAATAATCAGCAATATCATACCTTTGATAAACAACCACATCATACATCTAATAGATAGCCTTAGCATATATTTGTTATACAACAATCTCACATTTATTTAATAAGACAGTGTGATCATACTTTTAATGGATAACAATTTTTATTTGACAACAATATCCTTATTAGCTTTCATTTGTTAGACAACAAACCATTAAGGGATAGCAATATATTTTAGGCAACAAAATCATTAATATATATCATTAGTATTAGACAATGATACTATTAATGGATAACAATATAACATTCAGATAGCGAACATTGTTTACAATTTAGATAGTGAATTCAGTTAGTGAATTTCTTTACAATATTGTTTTATGATTTCTTTACTAGATAGCGAATTCCATTTTAAAAGACATGTTTTACATTGTTTAAAAGACATGTTCCATATTTGGTTATGTTTAAAGGATAGCAAACTCGTCCTTAGGAAAATACGTATATTTGTTTCAGTTTTACATTTAAAAGACATCAAATTTATAATCGAAGACAACAAGTATATTCACATAAGATGGCGATATAGTTTCAGTTTGAAATAGCGATTTAAGACAACAAATTCATATAGTTTCAGTTTCAATGGAGATATAGCTGGTTATTGATGATTTAATTATGAGCAAGGTATTTACCTCTTTGATTACATTAACAACCACTTTTTCATTTAGATCAATGGTTTTAGGATGTTTAATGTGTTGATCGCCTCTAGTGGTTTTTGCCTTACGTTAATATTAATTGTTTGATTTTAAGTACTAGGATCATAGCCTTATAGTAGCCTTAAATTTTCTCCCAACAAGGAACTAGTTAAGGACCTATTGAATTATTGAGTGTATTTTTGTAAGGTTGTTGCATTATTGGATTTTATGTTGGGACGAAGGGTTGGAATTAGTCCGGGTGGGCATGGGTCCCTAGTGCACCCATCGCCCTATGGAAACATGATTTCTTGATATTGGATCGTTGCACGCATGGATCAAGAAGCACACACGATGACCCGACTTGGGATCGTGAGCCACCCTATGTGGTTGAGACTATTGTTTTTATGGTGGTACTTGTTTTGTAACTTTTGTGTTTGTCTCTCGCTCACCGGGAGGGTTCTAGTTACTGGTCGTCGAAGCCGTTGTGTCAACTCGTTGATTTTGTCCTTTAGCTGGTAGGCATTGTCTTTCTTGTGTCGAGCGGCTAGTCGTTTTTATCTGTCTATTGATTGTTGTTTGTTTTATCTAGTTTCATAATGTGCTAGTATGTTGATTCATTGTTGTCTGTCGCCTGAATTTGTAAGTTGTGTTCATTGCCAAGTCGCGTTGATTAATTGTTGTCGTTGTTGTCGTCCCACTTAAAAAAAAAAATTGTTTTTGCGTTGCGTCGCATGTAATCAAAACGACGGGGTCGTTACAATTATTGTGGACATGTGAATTGTGATGTCTAAATGTATTTGGTTATGTTGAGGAGGTTCTCCTATTGTTTAAGGAGTTATTATGTAACGTATCTATCTTGGAGCTATGATCCACACTCACATTCTATACATGGTGTGTGCTTTTGTTATGTTATGATAATTTAAGAATTTGGTTCATTACATTTGGTAACAGAGCATTTATCATACGGTTTTGCTTCCTCAAGCAAGTCATCTTGGAATTTTTGCTATAAATTTTTTTAGGGACACTTCAGAAATAGAAAATTGGAGGTTTTTTATACTATGTATCAAAGTACTTTGGTACGAATTTCATCTTTTTGGTCATTGTACTTTTGGAGATACACCCTATGGAAGATAGGTTTTTTGACTAGTCATACAACTAATATCAAACATGTGTTCTAGGTAAAATAGGAATATCTTATTCATAGAGGATCCAAATTTAGTGAGACCTATTGCATTGGAAAGAGGACAGTTTGTAGTTTGTTTGGTACAAGTTTTAGAATATTTTAGTAAATATTCGACACATGGAATTATGTACAAGTATTCTCTCCAGAATAAGCCAAATTTCAGCAAGGTTTGGGAAAGTTAACATAACTTTCATTTGGCATACCCAATTTTGATCAGACCTATGGAATTGCAGAGAAGACATTTTAGGGTAATAAAGGTCAAAATTTCAGACTCATAAGGTCTAAAATTTCAGAAATACATCAGAAGGAAGGTCGGCCAGAAGGATAGACTTCAAATTAGGGTTTCAAAGGTATGTTTACTTAAAACTATCTTAACTTTTTATTTGGATGTATGATTGAGGTGATTCAAAAGAAAATGGAAAGATAAAAAACACAATATTGTGTTGGAAAATTTATGATAACTATTTGGCATCATTATCCTTCATATAATTAGGTTGCGAATTGAGCGTTGGGGTAAGACCTCAATTAAAAATCAATGGAAATACCTAAATTTACAGGAGATGAAGATAAAGATGAAATCAATCCCATGGTATGGTTGAGGATGGTAAAATAGCATTGTAGTAACCCTTTTCATGCAATCCTTAAGTTTGATGGCGAATCTTATAAGTGGTGGAGAAGTCTTGATCGAGATACTAGACTCTACTCCACATGGGAAGAATTTGAAAAACTCTTCTCGGATAAATGGATTAGGGATACAAAAATGGAGGAATTATATAGAACTCAAGATGAATTAAAAGAAGCAAAGGAAGAGATTAAAAAGAAGTGTGAGGAGCTATCTAAGATACGATTCCTTAATGAATCACTCATTAAGGAGGTTAAGACCCTAAATCAAGAAAAGAGTCGCAAAGCAAGGTGGGAAAAGGATGATTCAAGGGAAGAATTGAAAAAGAAAGATGAATAGGTATGTAGATTATGAAACCATAATAAAAAAAAACTATTGGATGAGGTTAAGAGTGTATGAGGTTTCGCTTAGGTTGTCAAGAGAGGTCATCTCCTAGTGAAATGAGCTTGAGACCCAACTCTTTATACCCTGACCTTGTTAGGGACATGCACTGAGAAAACAAATCAGCAAATTGATCTGATAACATTAATATGGATTGTATAGGGAACGAAATGAAACACACACCAAAATATAATAGAGAGCACAATAATACAGTGAAAACCCAACTTCTATTAATGAATAAAATAATTGAATATTGTAGAACACAAATTTGTTATAATGGTGGTAGCTTATCTATGAAGAGAGAGAGATGGTGGCTACTCTCATTCACAAAAGCTAATATAGGAAGTTGAAAGGATGGCCTTTTAACATAAATAAAGAACCTTAAAGGTGTAAAACCCTAAACCTAGGAGGTGAAGTGCCAAAAGGTGTTTTTGAAAACCAAAAGGTATTTTTTGGGCATTAGTTTCTACATCAATTTTCTAAGGGTACAAATTTTGCATACAATCTCTGTTTGGTGCGCATAGTAGCTCATTGGAAATATCTAACTGAGGAATACAATTAAAAACATGGCCTAGGTTTTCTAAAGTTAAAACCAAGCCCTTGAATCTTCTCATAAAACATCGTTTAGGGCCTCAAAATGGCGCCAAAAGTTTAGGACCCAGAAAATCATAACAAAACTGCCAAGATGGACAACCATGTTAAGTGAGTGGAAGAGGTGGGTGGACACCAATATCCACCTGGATCAAAACCATAATCTAACATCTTTAAATTTTAGTGAAATACCACGTAGAGGATAGTAGCATCACAAACCATAAACAAATCATCAACCGGATATTGAATATCCTTCATATGTTGTCGACCAATGTATGCCCAGACTGTCAGGAATCCATCAACTGAGCATGAAACAAGGGATTGTGCATCCAAAGAGAGAGGTAAGAAAGTGATAATACCCTTCGTTAATCAAGCATTTCCCTCTTTAACCATCGATGCTTTGGTCTACAAAGCTAGGAAGGAGGTTTATAAAAGCAACTATATTAATTTTTTGGTTTTATAAATATGTAACAGTTAACTGATTGATTCTCTCCTTTCTTTTTTTTATGTATTGATCCTTTATGGGGGTTAAAAAAACATGTTCTCTTATTTATTTTTTATTTCTGTATTAAGTTGAAATGGGAGAGGTGTATGGAGGCCAGTTCTCAACTGCACTTGTTGATTTATTGAATGAGTTCCTCAGGATTTGCAAATGGATACCTTGGTGTGGTTGCCGATGGAATGCATGCATATATATAGCATTGTATACAAGCAATGGAATGACATACTTTCATCCAACGACTTCATAACTCATATGTGGTGTGAGGTGCCTATCAATAGGGGACCATTGCTTACTCTATGCAATATAAAACCCACAGATCAACCTTGTACTTGTATCACTTTCTGCTTCTACACAATCTCCTAGAAGCCATGTTTCTCCCTCTCTTCATAATGAATTCTCCATGTTCATGACAAGAAATGTTTGAATATATATTTTGTAGGGGTTCAACAACGAACCTCTTGTTGGTAGATTTTCCTATCACTGTCCTTCACTCTCATGATGGTGGATTCATTTCGGTGAATGTGTGCAATCATTATACATCAATTACATCAGACTTTCCAGTATGTTAATTATAACCACCCTCATTGAGAGATTCATCATGGTGGAGGACAATGACGACATTAACAATAGAGTTTAGTGTTCAGGATCTTATGAAGTGGTGGTATTGGGGTGGGGTCATGGGGGAAGAGGTCAAAATTATGTGGAAATCTAATATTCTAGTCAAAGAGGATAGAGGACAATGGGATGTTTTCTAGATGATATAATTACGCCATTTCTGCAAAGTCCTCTTGCTACCAATTTGCAATAAAAAGCCTTCATACATCTACATTAATCAAAGAAAGCATATGTGAGTGCTATATAATTATAATTTGTTAGTTTGCGGGTTTTTCACATTTTCCTTTTACTTTGTACTAATTTATTGCATCGTGGATTAAAGATTTAATGAAGATCAAATTATTAAAATAAATTTTATAGTATTGATTTGTGTATAATTTTAAAGTTTATTAAATTTAAAAGATTAATTCATCCTACTTTTGATGGGCTAGATACTTAATTAACTATGTTTTTACGTCTAAAACAAGTTAGATTGATTTCTAATTCAAGGATAAACAATTGATCTCTTCGAAAATCATGGGTGATGTAGCTTCAATGCATATTTTATGACAATGGTTTAGAAAAATAATTGCTCCTTTCATGCTTTTAAAGTTATATGGAATGAGAAAACACAAATTGTTCATTATCCTCGATGAAAGTGATACTTTAAGTTGAAAACATTTAATTAGATTTCTACAAATTATCTGCAATGAAAGAGATTTTTTCCACATCCTTCATATTATTTAAAATCCATTACATGGTATCCATTTAAAAAAATTACAAAAAATTTCATGATATATCAAGTCCTTGCTTTTTAAATGAGAATGTATTACAGAATCCCATATTGTATCCAAGCCACCCTCTTTAAATGAGAATTTGTCTGGTGTTCCTCCCTATTTAAGACAAGTAGTTTGTGATTTGCATTTAACATTGGGCTTCTTACAACAAAAAACATATAATTTATCTTTTATTTGCAACCTATAAGGTCATGTAGATTGCAATGAAGTAGCGCACATGTGAACTACGAGAGAGTATTATTGTAGGCTATGTCACACGGTTTGGGTTCGAGTTCAATTTCGAAAACACTTGGGTTAAATTTAAATTCAATTTTTTTGATAAAGTTTGGATAGGGTCCGCCATTAAATTAGGATATATAAAGAGGGGAGTTATATATTATTTAACTTCTATAAATTGATTTATAAATATATGATTTATCTATCTTTTAATTATATAATAAAAATTATATATATTAAATTTACTATCCATTTGATAAAGTAATATTTAAGTTTTATATTATAATATAGATAACTTATGTAATAAATATTATATGTATATTTAAATTTATATTATATAAATTCTATAAATTAATTTGTAAATATCTAATTCACATATCTTTTAACTATATAATAAAAATTATATATACTAAATTTAATATTATATGTATATTTAAATTTATATTATATAAATTCTATAAATTAATTTGTAAATATCTAATTCACATATCCTTTAACTATATAATAAAAATTATATATACTAAATTTAATATTCATTTGATAAAGTAATATTTAAGTTTATATTATAATATAGATATTTATATGTATATAATATATATGTAATTAATTAACATAGATTAATTATTAATGTAGCGATTAATGTTCAGTAATTCCACACCATAAGTTCATTCATTGGACTAATAATTTAACAAGTAAGTTCATCCATTGGATTGCAAATCCGATTGGTAAATTGTAATCCAGCCTTGAATTTCGAACTTCATGTCCGGCGAATGTTGCGACTTAGGTGGTTTTTTTCCCACATACGACTTTGTCTTAGACTCCACGAACTTAATAATCTTCGGACTTGTTTCCAAAGATTACATACTTAGCTATCGGTGGCTTGATTCTCTATTATAGGAGACAAGTCGGGCCCCTCTTCTCTAGCCCCTCTTCTCTAGTAGCTCTCACCTCTTACACGTGATTGTGGCTTTCTTCAAGCTGATGACCCTTTGAATCAGCCAAACGATAGTGGGAGAGTATTTTATAATGAATTGGTTATATTGATGATGATGATGATTAACGTCCACTAAGACCTAATTGGTCTACCGGACCTTAAGAGGGTAAGTGATTACATGTGATTCTTTAGAATTTTGTTTATGTGCTCGAAAAGCATTAAGAGAAGCTTTCCAAGATCACCATACTTTTGTTGAGTTAAGAGGTTAG
>JZKD02S2043923.1:202718-234841 GCA_000966675.3 Picea glauca
TATCAATTTGTGATTTATTTTTTAATTCTTCTTTTACTATTTCTAGTGTATCCTCCTCTTGTTGTTCTTTTATACCAAAAATTATGAGGTTCAAGGCTCTTTTGTTACGCTCATGATCCAATTCGATCAGCTTATTCATTTCCTCTTTGATAGGTTTGATATCTAATTTGTTTTCCATATTACTGAGGGTCAAATTGTTGGTTAGTTTTTCTTCTAGCTCTTTAATCCTATCTCTCAAGTTGTGATTTTCTTCAACCCCTCCTTCTTGGGTTGATTGTTTATGTTTTTCCATTTCTTGAATTNTATCCTTCATTGTTTGCAATTCACTCTTGAACCCTAAGAATCTATCCTCTATTTGAGTTTGAATGGTATCTTTGATTTTTTTATCAATCATTGACTCTAGCTCTATTTTGAGTTTTAAATGTCATTGAATTATGATTATGTTCAACTTAAGATATCCAATGAATTCAATGAATTCAACAACCTAAGGTAGAAGTAAAATTCGGTAAATTGTGACTTAGGGTAGACGCAAACTTGAGCGAACTTGGATGAACTTGAACATTTTTTTTTGAGGTTCGTCGAATTTCGAATCAGAAAGTTCAAATTCGGCAAACCCTATGTCTTAGGTTGTATGATGAGAACCAATCCAAGTCATTGTCTCTATTTTAATCATCTTCATATACCAAAATTCTATTTCTCGAAAGACAAAGGGTGATTTCCTGATAAATTGACATAGACCATAATGTAAGGAAAAAATCAAAGAGAAGCAAAGGATGAAGCCCCAAAGATAAGAATGTGTCGTTTATCATGTTCTTAGAGTGTTGAAAAAATATTTATTGCAAACGCTATGTCATCTGCAAAATCAACATATTATTGATATTCTAGAACTTCTAAGGCATGAATATGATAACAAAACTAGTGTCGAGTGCCATAGTAGCAACTCGCCCGGGGAAAAAAATATGTACATAGTTCTTGTTTGGATGGGGAGGTTTTGAGGGAAAACAATGATTCTCCCTGGTACACATCTCCATAGCAAATATATGCCACTAAAATCTGTAAATCTTATTTGGCATCACATATAGTTACATGAGTGTGATTCAAGCTTATGATGAAGTTGTTGTTGCCCTTTTCGCCAAATATGTCCAGTGAGTGACATGGCCAATCTGTTTTCTTGAGAGAGATGGATGATCATAACTTGTATGAGGGAGACCAAAGGAGAAAGTACAGGGGTATGTCTAAGCAAAGAATAACAGGGCATTCAGAAGTGAGGTCATTTCTCCCATTAATGTTCCTCCAAACAAAGCTTACATGATGCATTCTCTACCTTTGATGCATCCACATATATGGGCATAAATTCATGGAGGTGGTATATCCATAGGCCCCAATCAATTGCAAAAAAAAATCGGGAAGGATAATAAAAGAATAACAATGATCCTTAAGAGTTGCTAGAAGTTAAAGGATAATGTTTAAATTGGATCCAATCCTTTAACCACTAATAGTGGGGACATTGACATGAGCATTCTCGCCAGTAGGCCTAAGGTATTTAAAACATATATTCTAATCACATTTGAATGTTACAAGACCAACATTAGCAATATCATATTCATTGTAACCAAGAAGAATATATGACATTATCAAGAAGATCTATGTTAGATTTGTTGGGTCTACTCTTATTACCCAAACACCTCGCATGGTAGACTTCATTCCCATTACCCAAGTCAAGATTCTCCATGTCCTACCATTCTATACAAAGTATGGCAATTCTTGTTGATGGTTTTGAGTGCTCATACTCTAAGATAAAGGGTCCAATAACATAAGGGAGGATTACATACCTAATATGTTTTGCAACATGATATTGATGTGATGGAAATGCAATTATGAAACACAGTGAAGATACACAAATAGAGAATAAAGGATAGTGTGTGAACAACCAAACACGAAGAGACATTTGGAAAATACCAGAGAAATTCTTAGTTGTAAATTGTGAGGATGATAGAATCCCTAAGCATTGCCTCATTTGTAATCACCATATGTTAGAAGTCCTATCATGTGAATCAAAAGCCAACATATCTAAATTTCAGCGAAAGACAGTGTAGAGGATATTAGCATCACAAACCATAAAGGAATCATCAACTGGTCATTGAACATCCTTCATATGTTGTCAACCAATATATGCCCAGCCCACTAGGAATCCATAAATTGAGCATGAAACAAGGGATTGTGCATCCAAAGAGAGAGAGATGTAAGAAAGTGATAATCTCCAATGCTAATCAAGAGTTACCCTCTATAACCATTGGAGATTTTGTTTACAATGTTGGGAAGGATGGTTTGTAAAGCAACTATATTAATCTATTGGTTTTATAAATATGTAATGGTTAATTGATTGGTTATCTCCTTCTTTTTTTCCTATATTGATCCTTTTGTGGGTTAAAAAAATAGATTTTCTTATTTGTTTCTATCTTTTACTGTGTTGAAAAGAGTTGAAATGGGAGAGGTAGATGAGGGCTAGTTCTCAGCTACACTTGTTGAGTTGTTGAACGAGTTGTCATAGGATTTGAAAATGGAGAGATTAGTGTGCCTTATGATGGAATGTGTGCATATATATATATATATATATATATATAAGGATTGAAACACCATAGTTTCATCCAACTAATTCATAATTCATATGTGGGGTGAGGTGCCTATCAACAAGGGACCATTTATTGCTCTGTGTAGTAGAATATCCATGGATCATCCTTGTACTTGTATCAATTTATACTTATACACACACTCTTGGAAGTTGTGCTTCTCCCTCTCTTTCATAACATAGTCTCCATGTTTATGATAAATGTATGAAGATGTGTTTTGCAGGGGTTCAACTGTTAGAAAAACAAGATCACATAGCAATAAAATAAAAACAGATGCAGAAATTAAACAAAGAATCTACACAATATAGTAGAGACACATATATACATGGTTCACCCAGTGTGGGATACATCCACCAAAGAAATTGCAAGGTCCTTCATTTATTATTATCTAGAAAATTAAGGGATACAACCTACAACACACTCGTTGTAACTTTCTCTTATTTCTCTCATAGTCTCCTCACTCATAATACAATATTCACTCACATGCACAGCCAAAATACAATTCCCTCATACAAAAAATGGGTTTCATTTTTTGGGAGAAAACCCTAACATAACTTCTATCGTCAAATCTGCGACCTTGTAATGAACGATCTAGATTGACTACGAAATTACAATATTTTACAATGCAATTTTCATAAAAAAATTCTCAGAGGCTCTACCCTCGAACCCCATATGGGGGTCTACTGGCCCCCATGCCCCCACAACTAGGGGGATAGGTACACCTTGGACCCCCTTCATTCGGGGGCCATCCCCCGAACCCCCAGTAGAAGGGGGCTAGGCATACCTACATATGAATCAGGAAGAAAATCAAGCTCCACAACCAACAATCTCCCACTTGAATATTGATCACAACAACTCTACTGTTGTTATACCTGTTGGTATATGATCCACATTGGACCTGGAAAATTTCTCATCTTCACCTTCATGCTTGAAATCCAACTGAAATTGAGCAGGAACTAAGTTTCTCCCCGGTTACTACCTTTGTTAACATGTCTTCAATATTCTGGCTAGTATGTATATTTTCCAACTTCAATCGTCCATCTTCCAAAATGGATCGTATGAAATGGTACCTGGTCTGTATATGCTTAGTCTTAGAATGGAAGGTTGATTTCTTTGCAAGATGAATGGCACTTTGGTTGTCATAGTACAACCTGCTATTCTCATATTGTTTTCCCAATTCCTCCATAAATATTTGTAACCAAATCATCTCTTTATTAGCCTCTATAGTAACAACATATTGTGCTTCCATTGTTGAAAGTGAAACAACCTTTTTTAGTTTCGAAATCCAACTTACTTGTGTTCCACCTACAGTAAAAACATACCATGTGGTACTCCTCCTGCTATCTTTATCACCTTCCATATCTGAATCAACATGTCCTTGTACAATAGTGTTTGAACCTCGAAAACATAATGCATGAGTAGTAGTACCTCTCAAATACCTGAGAATCCACTTTACTGCCTCCCAATGTTCTTTACCTAGATTGTTTATATACATGCTCACAACTCCCACTGCATCTGCAATATATGGTCTTGTGCACACCATCACATACATCAATCTGCAAATTACTGATGAATAAGGGACATTGGACATGTATTCTATATGATCTTGTGTCTCAGGACACATTTACTTGGTTGATTTGAAATGGCTAGCCAAAGGTGTACTAACTAGTTTTTCATTCTGCATTCTAAACCTCTCCAACACCTTCTCTGTGTACTCACCCTGAAACAATGTCAATGTGTGGTTTTTCCTGTCTCTTGTTATTCTCATACCAAGGATTTTTTTGCAGCACCCAAATCCTTCATCGCAAATGAATTAGATAATTTCCTTTTGAGCACATTTATGTCTTGCATGTTAGACCCTGCAACAAGAATGTCATCTACATACAATAGCAAGATAATATAGCTTACATTTTCTAGCCTCTTAAAATAAAAACAATGATCAAAATGACATATATTATAACCTTGTTCTGTCACAAACCTGTCAAATTTCAAATACCACTACATTGGAGCTTGATTTAGGCCATACAAGCTCTTCTTCAACTTGCATACCAAATTTTCCTTCCCCTTGACCTCATACCTCTATGGTTGTTGCATATAAATCTCTTCCTCCAAATCCCCATGGAGAAATATTGTTTTTACATCTAATTTTTCAAGATGCAAATCTTCTACTACCACAAGACTTAAAATAGTCCTAATTGACCTCATTTTAACAATGGGAGAAAATATTTCATCAAAATCTATACCTTATTTTGTGCAAACACCTTTACAACAAGTATATCCTTGTACCGCTTTTTTCCTCCATATTCTTCCTTCAACCTGTAAACCCATTTATTCTACAATGCTCTTTTTCCTGCAGACAATTGAACCAAGTCCCAAGTCTGGTTATTTACCGACTCCATTTCATCTTTCATTCCTTGCTCCCGCTTCTTTTTAGTGTCTACCTGCATTGCCTCTTCATAAATTTCTGGTTCACCAGAGTCATACAACAATAAATAATACAATGATCTTATAACAACACTTGTACGAGTTTGAGGTGCATGTTGCTCCTATTGTTGTACATTGTTATTTTCTCGTACCTTTGGAATTTCATTTTATTTGATTTCATCAAGCATTGTGTATTTTATGTTTTCCTTTTCTCGTTTCTTTCTCTGCAACCGATCTCCGTAAATCACCTTTTCAATGAATACCACATCTCTACTCCTAATGATTTTATGATTTTCATAATTCCATAAGAGATAACCAAAATCATTAACATTGAGATAACCAAAATCATTAACATTGTATCTAATAAAGGTACACTTCTTGGATTTCTCCTCAAGCTTTGTTCTATTTTCTTCATCAATATGAACAAATGCTTCACAACCAAAAGTCTTCATAAATGACTAGTTTACCTTTTTACCTATCCATGCATCCTCTCGTATTCCACCATCCAAGGAGATTTAAGTCCCTCTATTTATTAAGTAAACAACGGTATCTACATCATCTACCTAGAACTGTAAGGGAAACCTAACATGCAATCTCATACTCCCTCCACATTCCATGATTGTCTGATTCATCCTTTCTGACACACCATTTTCTTGTGGTGTTCCTGTAATTGTATTCTCTCTATGAATCCCATGGTATGAACAATAATCAACAAACTTATTGCTATAGTATTCACCTCCATTTTCTGATCTAAGACACTTCAACCTTTTTCCTGTCTCATTCTCAACCAAATATTTCCATTTCTTAAAAGTGTCAAAAACTTCATAATTTTTTTGAATGCAATAAACCTGAGTGTGTATAGTTGCATAATAAATAAAAGTAACATAATAATGAGATACACCAACAAATGATACATGATCTGGTCCCCATACATCTATATGCACAAGCTCTAACTTTTCACTCTTCTTTTCCTTTCTGACTCTGAGAAATATGACTTTCTTTTGTTTTCCATAAACATAGTGCTCACAGAAATCCAAATCAACATGTTTAAGATCTCGCAAAAAATTCCTTTTGTGAAGTATTTGCATCCCCTTCTCACTCATGTTTCCAAGCCTATGATTTCACAGTGTTGTATCCACTCATGTAGAAGCTAAAGAGATAGAAGAGTCGACATTACCAGTACATAAATACAATGTACCCACCTTCTCTCCTTTTTCCATTACCAGTGATCCTTTAGTGACCTTCCACGCCTTATTTGTAAATGTAGATACATAGCCTTCACTTGCCAGCTTCCTTGTTGAAATTAGATTTATTATCAGATCTAGTATATGTCTCACCTCTTTCAGTAACCATTGGTTTCCATTCTTTTTCTTTATGTGTACCTTATCCATTCCAAAAATTTGACATGGTTCATCATCACCCAAATAAACTTGTCTGAAATCACATTGAACATAATATTGAAAATATTTCCTATGGGGTATGGCATGAAATGAAGCCCCTAAATATAATACCCAAGATTCAGTAATATTCTCTAAAGAAAGAATCAAAGCATCTTGTAAAACATCACCTGTTACATTTGCTTCTTGATTTTTCTCTTGTTGTCCATCTCTTTGTTTCTTTGGAGCTTTGTAGTCTTTCTTTAGATGTCCTTTCTTCCCACAATTCCAGCATTCCATCTTTCCTATTTTGGATTTGGATCTTCCCTTTCTAGAATTCCCATGGTTCCCTGAACTCTTTCCTCTTTCCTTTTGTCTTCCCCTATTCTCTATGGTCAACGCATTACCTCATGTCTCACCTGTGGTTTTTTGTTGCATTTCCTCGCTAAGGATAACACCAACAACATCATCAAATTTCAGAGTGTTTGAACCAAAGACAGAGTTACTTACATCCATGACCAAGTCATTCCATCTTTCTGACAATGAGCATAATATTATAATGGCCCTAACCTCTTCATCAAATTTCACTCCTAAAGAACTTAGTTGATTAGTAACCGTATTGAATTCATTTAAATGGTCGGCAACATACCCACCCTCTGACATCTTCATATTAAATAAATGCTTCATTAGAAATATATTGTTGGAAGCCGAGGGTTTTTCATGTGATTTATCTAATGCCTCCATCAAATCCTTCATTGTATTTTCTTTCAAAATATTGAAATCCATCGACATTGCCAGGCACAGTAGTATCGTTCCCAGTTCCTTTCTGTCAAGAACCTCCCATTCGTTGTCCTTCATACTCTTCGAATGCTTTGATTTTCTGCCCAATGGTAGGAAAATATCCTTCTGACATAAATAATCTTCCATCTGCATCTTCCATAACTGGTAGTTTTGGTCGTTAAATTTATCGACCCTAAACTTTCCATCTTCTGCCATTGCTCCCACTCGAACCAGGAACCCTCTTTTCTTGCGAGTTACCTTTCACTCTGATAGCAGTTGTTAGAAAAACAGGATCGCAAAGCAATAAAATAAAAAATTATGTGGAAATAAAACAAAGAATATACACAATACAATAGAGACACAGATATATGTGGTTCACCCAGTGTGGGCTCTGTCCACCAGAGAAATTGCCAAGTCATTCCTTTGTTATTATCTAGAAAATGATGGGATACAACCTAAAACACACCCACTATAAATTCCTCTTCTTTCTCTCATAATACAATATTCACTCACATTTCCAACCGCAATACAATGCCTTCATACAAAAATGGGTTGCCTTTTTTGGGCGAAAATGATAACATAACTTCTACTGTCAAATATGTGACCTCATAATGAATGGTCCAGATTGACTATGAAATTACAATATTTTACAAGGCAATTTCCCCAAAATTTTCCTCGGAGGCCCACTGGCCCCCATTCCCCCCAGCCAGGGGGGTAGGTCCCCCCCCCACCCACCCCGGAACACCCGACAAAATGGGGCTAGGAATACCTACATATAAATCAAGAAGATAATCAGGCTCCACAACCAACATTCGACAACGAGCCTCTTGCTCATAGATTTCCCTATCATTGTCCCCAACTCTCACGACAGTGGACGTATTTTCGTGAATGTGTGAAATCCTTATACACAAACGTCCATCAGACTTCCCAACATGTCAAGGATAACCACCCTCGTCGAGAGATGCATCATGGTGGAGGAGGATGATGACATTAATGATAGAGTTCAACGTTCATGATCTTATGAAGCGGTGGCATTGTGGTGGGGCCATGGGGGAAGAGGTGAAAAGTATGTGGAAACACAAGATTTCGACTAAAGAGTATGGAGGATAGTAGGATGCCTTCCGGACGATATAATTACACCAATTCTGGAAAGTCCTCTCACCCCCAATTTTGAAAAATCTGTTCACCACCAATTTACAATCAAAATCCTTCATACATCTACATTAATCATAGAAAACATATGTGAGGCTATATAATTATAATTTGTTAGTTTCTATATTTTTCACATTTTCCTATTACTTTGTACGATTACAATGAATATATAGATAAAATTTAAATAATTTTTTTTAATTTAATTTTAAAGTTTATTAAAATTTAGTGCAATATGGATTAAATATTTCATTAAGATCAAAGTGTAGGTCCCTTACATGCCTCAGTATCAGTGACTTGCAAACCGCTCTATCAACACCTATTTGCGGACGTGTAATTTTCCATTACTTTGTCAACATGGTAACAGTATAAATTCCTTCTCAATAAGGTATTGATCAATGTCATTTATTAGGATTGGGCCTTATCAATAAGGTATATCATACTCTGTCTATTTGATTAACATCACATCTATTTATTTTTCTCATTTTGATTTCTTGCCCAGACTAAGGACCTCAACATAGGTGGAAAATTGTTTCTCAAGTGACATGAGGATTCAAAATATGTACTATTTATGGTGGTACTTTAGCATTTGCTTGTGTTTTTAATTCAATTCCATAGGAAGCATCAACGAGGTTAAGTTTTAGGTATGCATTGTCCTACACTAAAAATTCTTATACTTGGCTCCCTTTTCCATTCCCATTTGATTCAATTATGGTTTACTTTCCCATGCAACTTCTAGTGGATTCAGTAGAATAATTCCAGAAATTAAATCGACACCAAATAGTATGGAATTCATCTTTAACTTCAAATATTAATCGCAAGTGATATTGGATGAGGTAAAATATTCTTAAGTACAATCCCAATTTATAAATCTAAATGCATCTGAATAAAATAAAAAAACACTAAAAATATTCACCAAAAATAAAGGTCTTCCTGAAGAAATTTTAGAATGTCAAAATGATTTGAAAACCATTACACGACCCTATATAGGAAGTTGGAGCATGACTTCAAGGCTTGCATAATTTTTCAAATAAACCCCCCCACACTATGTATTTGATGCATATTTTCAACATAAACACTACCTCGGCCTAGACTCAATAAAGAAAAAAAGTTAACAAAAGTATCGAGTGTCACAGGTTATAGAGCAACGGTTAAAAAAAGTGGAGATATGAACAAAATGATATAGGGATAGATTGCATGTTTTCCTTAGAGGTGGACAGATGACGAAGCCTAGTTGAGGGATCATCTCTTAAAGGAACACCTTCAATGTAATTAGATGTCTTCCACCACGTTCTCTTAAATTTTAATCAATTCCTTTGAATATGATACATTTATTTTCTTTGTATGAGGGTCTTGCAACAGTTTGTGGATTACCTTCGATGAGACTTCATTGTGTAAGTGGTAGCATATACTATTATCTATGACAGATTTATGAAATGTAGATTTTAACCTTGTACAATATTTTACTGCAAACAAATTTTCAATAAAAGAACATAAAATATACAATGGAAAATACACACATTACACAGAGATATTTCCCCTGGAAACCCAAACCAAGAAAACCAATGTATTCTATATTCATTCACACCATACATTTTTTACAATACAATATACTTATAAGATCCAACGACATCCAAAACCCCAATCCAATGACCTAGATTAGTCAACAACCCTAATTCCTTAACCGGAAATAGAAAACCATCGGCGAAAAACCATGTGTCAAAAAACCTCCCAAATATGGACATGAAAACCGAGGACCACTCAAAAATGAACACATGTCCAAAGTTATCCCACTTGTTGTTTTCTTTGCATATGGGGGTTTAAAAGGTTACATAGTCAACAATCCAAGGCAGTAATTCCCATAGATCCTCTACACCAAAGAACTTCTCAGTGCTCACAGATTTTGTTAATGAATCTGTAACATTCTTCAAAGTATCCACCTTCATCAACAACACCTTCTTTTCCTCAACCATGTCTCTCACAAATTGATATTGAACATCAATATGATTTGTCTTTGAATTATAAGTTGGGTTCTTCGCCAGAAAAATTGCAATTTGACTATCACGCTCTATCCTTATAGCTTGTTGTACCAACCCAACACCTGAACACAATATTTGTAACCATATTGCTTCCTTGCTTGCATGAGTGGCTACCATGTATTCAGATTATGTAGTTGAAAGTGCCAATACAGACTGTCGTTTTCTCATCTAACTGATTTCTCCTCCAAATTGGTTAAACGCATACCTACTTGTAGATCTTCTACAATCCATATCTCCAGCCCAGTCTGCATCCACAAATCCATGTATGTCCAACACTATGTCCAAACCTGGTCTTCCTTGGTAGCACAATCCATAACTAGTAGTACCATGCAAATACCTGAAAACTGTCTTTATTGTTGTCCAATGATCCTTCCCTAATTTTGACATATACCTGCTCAAAACTCCCACTTCATGTGCAATGTTCGGTCTAGTGAAGACCTTTGCATACATCAAACTTCCAACTGCACTCGCATATGGAACACGAGACATGTCCTCCTCCTCTTCCCATGTCTTGGGACACTGATTCATAGATAAATTTACACCTACAGAAATAGGGACCCTGATTGGTTTACATTCCTGCATATTAAACCTCTACAATATTGTCTCCACATATTTTCTCTGATTTAACCAGAATTTCCTGTTTTTCCAATCTCTTTTTATTTCCATGCCCAAAATGAAATTTACAGCACCAAGGTCCTTCATGTCAAATTTAGAGGACAACTGAGTTTTCACATTCTGGATAATCTCCTTGTTGTTTTCTATCAGCAACATGTCATGCAAATACAAGACCAAATAAATCAAATTATCACCAATTAATTTAAAATGCACAAAGTGATCCTCTTTGCTTCTTCTGAAGTCAAGTCCCAACATATAAGTATCGAATTTTTGATACCACATCCTTGGTGATTGTTTTAAACCATACAAATAATTTTTCAGGTTGCATACCAACTCCTTCTTTCCCTTCACAACAAAGCCTGAAGGCTACTTAATATATATTTATTCTTCTAGATCCCCATGTAGGAATGTTTTCTTCACATCCATATGTTCTACTTCAAAATCAAACGCAACACATAATGGAAATCTAATAGAAGTTAACTTGGAAACAAGAGAAAATATATCACCAAAATCAATTCCATCAACCTGGGAATAACCCTTTGTTACTAACTGAGCTTTGTATTTCTCCACTTTTCCTTTTGCATTCAACTTCCTTTTAAATACCCATTTGTTTCCAATGGGATTTCTTCCAATCGGCAACTCCACTAGATCCCAAGCCTCATTCTTATCCAAGGTTGCCATTTCTTCAACCGTGGCATTTTCCCATAGTTTTCCATCCTCTTAATCCACTGCCTCCCTAACAATTCTAGGATCATCATCAGTAATAGACAAAGAAAAATTTGAACTGAAATCAGATGGAGTATACCTTTCCGATATCATTTTTTCCCGCATTGATCTCCTCAATACTGGAGTATGAGGATCTTCTTCTTCCGATTCTTGTTCTTCTGTAGAGTCTGATTCATCATCCTTTGGATCAAATTCTATTTTCTTTGGTTCTTCCTTACTTGGTAGGATTTCTTGTTTGAAAACATCCTTCATTTCTCTAAATACCACATCTAAACTATACACAACCTTCTTAGTTTCTAGGTTCCAAAGCTTATAAACTTTCAGACCATCTTTATACCCAATAAAGATACACTTTTCAGACTTCCTATCTATATTACTCTTGTTTTCCTTTGGAACATGAACATAGGCCTCATAGCCAAATACCTTGAGATGTGTGAGAGGATGTTTCTTACCATTCCATACCTATTTTGGAGTCTTGTCATCCAGTGTTGACGAGGGTGATCTGTTGACTAGGTAACATGCAATACCCACTGCCTTTGCCCAAAATTCTTGCCCTAACCCGACAACATTGAGCATGCACCTTGCATTTTCCATCAACGTCTTGTTCATCCTTTCTGCAACTCCATTATGTTGAGGTGTATATGGAGTAGTATTCTACCTTTCTATACCACACTTCTTACAGAATTCTTCAAATTCATTCCCGCAGAACTCTCCACCATTATATGTCCTCGACACCTTAATTCTTTTCTCTGTTTGATTCTCAACAAGAGCCTTAAACTCTTTAAACCTGTCAAATACTTCATATCTATTCCTAAGGAAATATATCCAAGTATTCCTTGAGAATTCATCTATAAATGAGACATAGTGCACAAATTTTCCCAATGATGGAACCGACACAGGTCCAAACACATCACTGTGAACTAGCTGTAAAATTCCTTCTTCCCTCGTTGCACTAGAGGGGAATCTTACCCAATTTTGCTTCCTATATACACAATGTTCACAGAAATAAAAATCCAGAGAGTAGTTAGACATACCTTCAACAATACCTTTACCCTATAATAGTCGAATACCCTTCTCTTCGATATTCCCCAGTCTTTGATACCACGGCATAACCTTTTCTCTAAAGACTGTAGGATTTTTTTCTTCTTCTCCTCCAATATCAAGAATAATGGAACTATTACACCCATCACTACTACTGATTCCTTGTAGCTTATAAATAGTTCCAATCTGAACTCCCTTTAGTAACACCATTGTTCCTTAAACCATCCTGTGGGTTTCTTTTTCAAATACCGTTTTTACCCATGCACCGTACATTTTTCTTACATAAATCAAATTTATGGCCAATCCTGGGATGTGCAGAACACCAGGCAGTGTTCTAATCCTTCCATCTATGAGTCTCAAATTGAATTTTCATTGTCCTATGATTTTGGTTGTCGATTCATTACCTAGGAAAACATTACCTCCATCATATCTTTCATATTCATAGAACCAGTCCCTGTGGGGAGTCATATGAAAGGATGCACCTGAGTCAACCAGCCATGTCTCATGATCTGCATGTGTGCTTGAAGAATCCAAGTACACATCCCCTCCTTCTTCCTTAGAGGCATTTTCTTCTATAGAGTGAGCACCTTCAAATCCCTTCACTTTCTCAATGCTTTTGGATCTACATTGCTTCTTGAAGTGCCCTTCTTTTCCCCATCTCCAGCATACCTTTACAAACTTTCTAAGATATTTAGATATACCCTTAGACTTAGATATCCCACTTGAAGACTTAGGTCTATTTATATCTTGGGAGCGTCCTCTTGCAAATAATGCATTTGTGCTATGTCCTTCCATGTTCTTTTGTCTCATCTCCTTCGATAACAAGGATGAGACCACATCATCAAAACTCAACGTAGTTGTAATACTACTTATGGACACAACCAAACTATCCCACGAGTCTGGTAAAGAGCACAGTAAACTGACACACTTATCTTCATCTGAAATTTTAATCTCAACAGATAACAACTGAATTACCACAATGTTGAAGGCGTTCATATGCTATGTCACCAAATATCTATCTCACATCCTTAGGTTATACAACTTTTTCCGTAGGAGTATTTTATTTACCAGGGACTTAGACTGATACAAGTTCCCCAACTTATCCCATAACTCCTTGGTTGTAGCTTCCCCTGACACATTTAGTAATATTGAATCTGAGAGACACAATCGGATTGTGCTCTTCGCCTTTTGATCCAACTTTTTCCAGTCATCTACTGACGTTATTGTAGGTGCAGTACCTGGATCCACCACGACCCATTGATCTATGTCTACCAACATATCTTCCATCTTGAGCTTCCACAGCTCAAAACTTTTCCCATTAACTTTCTCAATCTCTATTTCCAAATTACTTGCCATTTATCTTCACCTAAAGAATCAATACTACAGATCTCCCACTGTAACAAGGCTTATCACAGTCCCGATTCAAACCCCTGACCACAAAGGTGTCCCCATGAAGACAATAATTACTCTGATACCAAATGTAGATTTTAACCTTGTACAATATTTTACTGCAAACAGATTTTCAATAAAAGAACATAAATGATACAATGGAAAATACACACAATACACAGAGATTTTTCCCCTGGAAACCCAAACCGAAAAACCAACATATTCTATATTCATTCACACCATACATTGTTTACAATACAATATACATATAGGATCCAGCGGCATCCAAAACCCTAATCCAATGACCTGGATTAGTCAACAACCCTAATTCCTCAACCGAAAATAGAAAACCATCAACGAAAAACCATGTGCTGAAAAACTGCCCAAATATGGACATGAAAACCAAGGACTGCCAAAAAATGGACATGAAAACCAACACATAACACATATAACACATATCCAACATGAAAGACTACTTTATTTGATAAGTTTTAAACCAAGTGTCAATAATTGGTTTGATTGTTTGGACACTTGGATTCAATGTGTTGTTATCATGAACTACAATCCAACAAAATATGAAATTGATAATTGGTTCAATTATAAGGTTTTAGGATTTGTAGTGAAATAAGCATAAGTTTTTTTTACATTCGTTGTGATTAAAATATATATAACCAACCTAAATCTCTTTTAGATGATTAAAAAATTTACATTTAAAAATATTCAATCATTCTCAATACTTCATAAATACAATTAAGATAAATTAATTATTTATATATAGTAATACATATTATGTATTACTCTATATTTTCCCCCACCCTCACTCTCATATATGTATTACTCTATATCCCCCCCCACCCCCACCATCATATACCTCATATATGAGGGTGGGGGTGGGGGAATATAGAGTAATACATACTATGGATTACTCTATATTTCCCTCCACCCCCACCTCACCCTCATATATTACTCTATATTTCCCCCCACCCCCAACCTCAACCTCACCCTCAGCCTTGTATATATTGAGAATGCTTGAATATTTTTAAATGTGAATATTTCAATCATCTAAAATAGATTCAGGTTGGTATACTCTCATTTAACTTGGTAGAATTCATAGTTCATAACTTATGGCGATATGGATATGTAAAAATATCAGTTTGATTATTGTTAAGATATTTATATTCACACCGTTATAATGTCATATCTATAATATTTGTATTTATGTGTAAATCTGATATCTTTCTTTTATCTTGCTAGATAGTAGTTTTTGTATTAGGTGCACATGTCAAAGTTCTATCTTTCATAAATAGAAACATTTTTATTTTTGTTTGTATCTATATAGTATTACTATTCATATTTGTTATAAGTATTATATATTTTCGAAGTCAACATATAATGATGTAAGTGTTACTCATGTGACAAGTGCGACAACATTTTTATCGTATTAAATTGTAGATGCACCTCATTACTCTTGGTGCAATGAATATTATTTGTTGAATTCTCTATTTTACTACATGAGCGACAACAAAAACAATGAATTTCAAAGTAAACTATATAAAAACATCATATCTAGAATAATTCATTGATTAAATGTTTGAAAAATATTGACAAAGTTGAGACCTACATTCTTGATTTCTAAGAAAAGCATCTGATTGATGGATATTTTTTAAGTTTGTTGTTGATCCTTATTATTTAGATGACAAGGTCGAGAGATATTTCATGTGCACACCAAAATAAAATTTTGAAACTCATTCCATTGTTGATCAAAATTATTTCAATGGAGAAGGGTGGACAACATTTTATTATTGACAACATGGTACCCCAAATATTATGCATTGGGAGTGGGTAATAGATTTTTAAGGTGGATAAGAACATTATAAAGAATTGGGAGTGGGTAATAGAATTTTAAGGTAGATAAAAACATTATAAGGAAGAAGGAAAATGTAGATGTTAAAAAATAGCTAGTCGAATGTGACCAAATGGAGGAGTGTATATAGATTTTTCGTGTTAAATGACAAACATTGTGTATTAAGAAATTTTCAAAAACAATAAGGATTTGAGGTTATAGGAGGAAATAAGAGAGAGTTAGATAATAGAGATATGATAGATGAGTATAATATGTGGTCTATATCATAATGGGTTAGTTTCATCAGTTTTCATCAATGTTGTTGGAAATTTGATTAGTTTTGTATGTAGGTACCTAGTTCAAATATCCTCAGGTGAAATACATTAATTTACATCGATATATTTACTCAATATGTCATACATGAATATGGAAGAAAAAAATAGATTATGTTTTTTGTTTATGTTTCCATATTGAGTTGAAAAGAGTTGAAATGGGAGAGGCAAATGAGGGCTAGTTCTCATCTGCGCTTGTTGAGTTGTTAAATGAGTTTCCTGAGGATTTGCAAATGGATACCTTGGTGTGGTTTTCGATGGAATGTGCGCATAGATATAACATTTTATACAAGGAGCAGAGAACCATAATTTCATCCAACTACTTCATAAATTGTATGTGGGGTGAGGCACCTATCAATAAGGAACCATTGCTTCCTTTGTGCAGTAGAAACCCCATAGATTAACCTTGTACTTGTATCAGTCTATGCTTCTATACATTCTCCTAGAATTTGTGCTTCTCCATCTCTTTCTTAACAAAGTCTCCAAATTTATTACAATAAATGTATGAAGATGTATTTTGTAGGTGTTCGGTAATGGGCCTATTGTCGATATATTTCCCTATCATTGTCCTCGATTGTTGCAATGGTGGATGTATTTCAGTGAATGTGTGCAATCCTTATACATGAAATATTTTCATCAAACTTCCCAACATGTCAAGGATAACCACCCTCGTTGAGAGATGCATCATGGTGGGGGATGATGATGGCATTAATAATAGAGTTCAACATTCAAGATCTTATGAAGTGTTGACATTGGGGTGGGGTCATGGGGAAGAGGTGAAAAGTATGTGAAAATCTACAATTCTAGTTGAAGAGGATGGATGATAGTGGGATTCCTTCTGGACGATATAATTACGCCAATTCTACAAAGTCCTCTCACCACCAATTTTGCAAAATCTGCTCACCGCTAATTTACAATTGAAAGCCTTCATACATCTGTATTAATCATATAAAACATATGTGAGTGTTATATAATCATGATTTGTTAATTTATGGATTTTTCACATTTTCCTATCACTTTGTACAATTACATTGAATATATAAATAAAATATAAATATTTTTTTATTTAATTTTAAAGTTTATTAAAATTTATTGCATTATGGATCAAAGATTTAATGAAGATCAATTTATTAAAATAAATTATATAGTGTTGATTTGTGTATAAATAATTTTAAAGTTTATTAAAATTTGTTCCATTTTATTGGATTAAATATTTCATTAAGATCAAGGTGTAGGTCCCTGACATGCCTTAGTATCAATGTCTTGCAAACCGTTTTCTCAACACCTATTTGTGGACATGTAATTTTCCATTATTTTGTCAACGTGCTAATAATATGAATGCCTTCTCAATAAATTATTGATCAATGTCACTTATGAGGTCTTGGCCTTATCAATAAGGTATATTACACTCTGTCTATTTGATTAACATGACATTTATTTAATTTTCTCCTTTTGATTTGTTTCCTAGACCGAAGACCTGAATGGAGGTGGAAAATTGTTTCTAGAGAAACATGAGGATTCAAAATATGTACTAATGATGGTAGTACTTTAGCAGCTATTTGTGTTTTGAAATCAATTCTAGAGGAAGCATTAAACATGTGCTAGTGATGTATGGGGGAGTCTCCAAGTTGGGATTCGGCATGCCAAGGTGCTTTGTGAACGCGAGGTTAAGGTTCAAGTATGCATTGTATTACACTAAAAATTCAAAGATTAATTGAAGGTTTAACTATGTATTCATTTGGCTCCCTTTTCCATTCCTATTTGATTCAATTATGATGTACTTTTCTACACAGCTTCTAGTGGATTCTGTAGAACAATTCCATAAATTATATCACCACCAAACTAGTATACAGTTCATCTTTAACTTCAAATATTCGCACATGATGTTGGATGAGGTAAAATATGCTCAAGTACAATCCCAATTTCCAAATCTAATTGCATATGAATAAAAGAAAAAACATTGAAAATATTCACCAAAAATAAAGGTCTTTCCGAAGAAATTTTAGAACATCAAAATGCTATGTAAACCATTACACAACCCTGTATAGGAAGTCGGATCATGACTTCAAGGCTTGCATAAATTTTCAACTAAACCCATGCATGTCATGCATTTGACACAAATTTTCAACATAGAGACTACCTCGACCTAGACTCGATAAGGAAAATAAGTCAACAAAAATATTTAGTGTAACAAATTACATAGTAACAATTAAAAAAATTAAAGATATGGAAGAAATAATATAAGGACAGAAGTCAATTAAATTTTGTGAGAGCAGCCATAACACAAGATTACACAACAAAAATGATATTCTTATTACTAATATTACACGTATATATAGTTGGATTCAGATCCAACTATCTCCAAACATAGAGATAGTTGTTGAGAGAATCTCTCAACAACCTCCTACAAATCTTCAACGGATTCAAACCAAATCCAAACCAATCTATTGTAAGCATTATTCCAACACCCTCCTTTAATGATTACATTCAAAAAACTTATAATACTAAAATCATGATTACAAAATTCATCATATGTCTTTGTCTAACTAGTCCTCATACGCACTTACACCCATCTCTGAACTTCATAGACACACTCTTTCTCTCCCATCATCTTCGAGCTACCACTTCATACATCACAGATAAAACTGCTTCTGACCATCTTTGGCGTTCTTTGTACAACCGCCGCTTCTAGGCTTCCCGAAGGACAATCTCGATACTGAATTATCCTATGGATACACTACCATCTGTTGAATTCCCCCAAAGAGAAAATTTTGACAGTTATATAGGACAATGATCTTATTACTAGATATTTTCAGCACTCAATCATACAATTGACCTTCTTAAAACACATCTACAACAATATAAACAAGGATAACCTGTAACTGACAATCTTGAAGCACCGAAGTACAACAAGAATCTGTAGCTTTTAACAGACTTGTAAACATACTCAACTAGTGAATATATTCTTACATGGCACCGAAGTACGTCAAGAACTACTAGCCTAAGATATGTTACTTTTTTCAATTCATTGGTTCTGCATTATAAAAGTTTACACTCAAAATAGTGTTAATAGATATTAATACTAATTCAAAATATTATCTTCTACTTAAAAAACTCCATGTAGCAAACAACTCCATGTAGAAAACCTTTTTGTCGGCATCAAACAAATTATTCCATCTTTAATCAATATATTAGAAGAAAATTATAAAGACCAAACTCCTTGCAGCGCTTCCACTTCAAAACTCGTCCGATCTCCATTGGGAATCTAATCATATGTTTTTTCACTTGATTTAACACCAAAGGTTTGCACCTTTGGTCCCTTGTCTCCAAGATTCAGTAGCACCAAAGCATGGGAATTTCACGCATCCATACACCTAAAGGCGAAAAACTGTGGTCACTCAGACATAGGGGTGACTTGGCTTTGGATCAACGATTCTACACAGTCACGAAAAGATTATTGCAGCCATCAAATTCAACTGGCATTCCTCTTTATAACCACAGCTCTGGTGATGGAAATTAAAATTTGTGCAGCTGGCTACTCGTACCCTGTTCCACATCCTCCTTCACAAACCTGTGAGATCTCCCTTCAGTGGCAAGAAAAAATTTCACAAGCAACGCCTTTCTTCATACAGTGGAATTAACATTGAAAGAAATAACACACCAACAATCAATCTACAACACTAAAAACCATTGTCATGACACTCACATTCTCCTGGCTCTCCCACAAGGGAGTCAGGCCATAACTGAATCTGATACCAAATTAAAGTTTGTGAGAGCAGCCATAACATAGGATTACACAACAAAAATGATATTCTTATTACTAACATTACACATATATATAGTTGGATTCAGATCCAACTATCTCCAAACATAGAGATAGTTGTTGAGAGAATCTCTCAACAACCTCCTACAAATATTCAACGGATTCAAACCAAATCCAAACCAATCTATTGTAAGCATTATTCCAACAAAGTCATGCTTGCATTGGAGGTGGACTGATATCGTCCCCTATAAGAATTCCTTGGGCGTAATTAGATGTGTTCCACCATGCTCTCTTGCATTTTAATGGATTCGTTTGAATATGATACATTTATTTTATCTTTGTGAGGGTCTTATAACAATTTATGGATTACCTCCGATGAGACTTCAATGTGTAAGTGGTGACATACTAGGATTTATACCAAGTGTCAATAATTGGTTTGATTGTTCGAACCCTTGGATTCAATATGTTGATTTCATGAGCTACGATAACAAAAACAACAAAAGATGAAATTGATAATTGGTTCAAATATAAGGTTTTATGATTTGTAGCGAAAGAAGTATGGATTTTTTTAATTTTTTATAATTAAGAGATGAATATATATATTTAGAATTAATTAATATAAATTTATATTAATTGGATTTTGAAATATGGATAGGGATTAAATATTTTTAAATTTATTTACAATAAATTTAATAAATTTAAGTTGTTATATTTATTCAATTTGGTAGAACTTATAACTTAATGTTGATATGAATATATAAAAATATAATTTTAATTATTGTTAAAATGATATTTATATTTACATTGTTATAATGGTATGCCTATAATATTTTTATTTATGTGTAAATTCGATATCTTTTTTTTTATATTAGGTGCACACATCAAAGCTCTCTCTTTCATAAATATAAATATTTTTATTTTTATTTGTATCTATATTTCACTAACATATAGTATTACTATTATTATTTGTTATCAGTATCATACATTTTTTATGTCAACATATAATGATATATAATGATGTAAGTGTTACTCACATGACAAATGTGACAACATCTTTATCATATTAAAATGTAGATGCACCTCATTACTATCAGTGCAATGAATATTATTTGTCACGTTCTCTATTTCACTATATGAATAGCAACAAAAACAATGAATTTCAAAGTAAGTAGACTATGTGAGAACCTCCTATATAGAATAATTGATTGATTAAATGTTTGCAAAAATTTGACAAAGTTGAGACCTACATTTTTTATTTCTAGGCAAAACATCTGATTGATGGATTTTTTTTTAGTTTTTTGGTTGATCACTATTCTTTAGATGACAAGGTTGGGAGATATTTTATGTACACACCAAACGAAGAATGTGTAACTCATTATTTTGTTGATCAAAAATCGTTTTTACATTCTTCCCCTCATGCATGTTTGAATATTTTATTTATTTATTATTTTTCTTCCAGGTTACATGTTCGGGGAAAAGCATCGATTACTTCCCCTCATTTTGAGGATGGTATCTAAGGTAAACACTAGAATCTTCAAGGCACAAGGTTGATCAATAACAAGGCTTCAAGCCATCACAATAATATACTCTTTAAGATCTCAACACGTCACTTGTAGAAATTAAATCTCGGTGAAGAGGTTAACAACCATTTCTCTCAACCACCCAAATTAAACTCAATTAACATGTTTAAATCTTTTATATTATAAATTTGTTATCTATTCTTCATCTTATATGAAAATTTTACGACTCATATTGTTTCCTCAAGTGAATTTCACATCATATAAGGATGAAATGTTGTTAATTTATGGTAAAATAAAATGTCATTAATTGGTTCTTTAATTAAGATAAACTTCTCATTAATAATTGGTTAAGTTGTTGGGTTCCTCTATACTCATAAAAATGTTTGATAGGAATGTATTAGTATCCCACGAATGTGTTGAAATAATGTAACTACAAAGTTTATTCTTATTATTATTTGATATAGTATTCATTGGATCAATCCTCATTGTGGATTGATCATGTCGGCTATTGTAAAAGGACCAAATCCCCTTTTGCGGATTGGTCATAATGTAATTGTAATAGGAAAAAGAAGAATTCGGCCCCAGAATATATTTAAGAGGCCCCAGAATATAATAAAGGTGGTTATAACCACCCAATTTGCGAAGTCGGCCCTGCCAGTGAAGAAACACTTCACACGTGCTAGATTTGTATAAATAAGGAGACTAGCGCCTCACTTAGAGAACACCTCACTTACTCATTGAGAGACAAGTTTTGAAACTACATTTCAAGAAGAAGGAGAGAGAGTGGCACATCTTTTGGGAGAGGATCTTCTGCATTAGTTTAAGTTATCTCTTGGCATTGTATTGGCTATCTATAATAAGGAAGTTTTGTTGGGTTTTCTTCCCCTAGAGGATTTCCCAGGATAAATGATGTGTCTCTTGTGATTGTGTATTTCTCAGTGATCTTGCATTATGCTATTTTTATCTATTGAAATGCAAAGAACTATAATAATGGCTTAAACATTAACATGGTATCAGAGCCAAGCTGAAGAGAGCATCTTTCATAAGAGAAAAGTGAAAAACGTCACTGTTACCGTACATGAAAATTAGGGCTTTGTTGGTGAGGTATTTCAGCCCTAAAACCATCTAGAAAAGTGTGCCCTCCCCCAAGGATCGTTTTGGCACCTTTAGCGCACCTTTTCAGTGGCTAGATCTCCCGGAAAGTGAAACCCTAGTTTCACAAAGTACCAAAAAACCAGAAAACCAGAGTACCAGAAGTACCAGAGTACCAGAAAACCAAAAGCACCAGTCCAGAAATCTGTAGATCAAGTTTGAGGGGGTGTAAGTTGGACTTTCAAAAAATTGACTGCACCAGCTTACTCACCTCAGTTCAACGCATCTATCCCCTGGATCAGAATTTCAAAATTCAAAGTTTGAAAAATTAGGGTTTCCTCATAAAACCCTAAGTTGCAGTTGCAGTCTTAGAACCAGTTGCAGTTGCATCCGTACTACCAGTTGTCGTCACCCTTGAAGTTTTTTAAAGAGTTGTTAATGATTATCGTTGTTGTCAGATGCTACCACCACCTGCAAATGCTATCAGAGGTATGTACTCCCATATGTTTAAATGGTTAAACTTTAAAGAGTATTTGCATGAGAAGGGATCTCTTTCCATAGATCCAAAAGGATCTCAAGTTCCAACACATTCAGAGAAATGATGCAACCCAGGTGTGATTATTCTAATATGCATCTATTTGTTATGACATTATTTTGATCAATGACCATCATTCTAACCTTTGATCAAAATCTGAGTCAAGGTATTAGATGGATTAAAAGTTGAGATCATAGAAATTATCCTCTAACCCAACCTTCTGTCAAGATAGTTTATTGTCTTAGTACAGAAGACAGGTTGAAGAAAGCACTCATCATCTTGAGTGAAGGAGACTCGGAAGAAAATAAAGCACTCATTCCTGAGGACAAGGCTCCAGGTTTGATTAGTCAAGTTAATAAGATTCAAAGGTACACATGACAAGTTGATGACTATAGTTGAGATAACAGTCTTTGTAAAGTATCATACTTGATAGCATGTGAGCATATAGAGATAAATGCTTAACTTAATCATTTGTTTGATGCAACTAACACCTCCTCTAGGAAGAATCTCGTGTGTTAGTTCTAGGTTGCCATGGAGGAATGTTTGATCACAACACTATTAGAGTGTTGACCTCATTTTTGTATTGTATTCTTTACCTTTAATCTTTGCTTCAGACAAGTTACAAGTGATAGCTCTAAAGGAGCTACTGTGATGATTGTTCGTACTATTACCTTATATTATAAAAAAGGATATTACTCTTGCTTGTTGTTTTGTTGACCTTGTTCCAGGTCACAGGTAATAACCCCGAGGAAGCAATAGTGAAAGTTGCAGAAGGCAACGTTCTAAAGGAGAAACCTTAAATGAAGCAATCATCATTGGAAGTGAAGAAAATGGCTTGTATAAACTAAAGGGTCACTCGGAGGCTGCCATGATCCATGCCATTGAAAACTCATGTGAACTTTGGCATAGAATATTAGCTCACATCAACTACAAGGCGCTACCATATATATGCAAGGTGGTCACAGTTTTACCAGAACTCAAGGTTGACCATGAAGGCATATGCAATGGATGTGCACAAGGGAAGAACATCAAGAACCCTTTTCCGAAGAGAGACAACAAAGCAAAAGGAGTCCTAGAGCTCATTCATTCAGATGTATGTGGCCCAATGCCATTTTCCTCCATTAGTGGGTATGTATATTATGTATCATTTATTGATGATTATTCTTGTAAGACCTGGGTATATTTCTTGAAATCTAAAGATGAAGTGTTCAACAAGTTCAAGGAATTCAAAGCCTTGATAGAGAATATTTTTGAAAGAAAGATTAAGATACTCAGGTCAGATAATGGAGGAGAATATACCTCAAAAGAGTTTTTGAACTTCTGCAAAGATGTTGGGATCGAGAGGGAACTCACTACTCCCTATAATCCCCAACAAAACGGTGTAGCTGAACGAAAGAACATAATTATAATGGAAGTTGTGAAGACTATGATCCATGATCAAGATCTTCCTATGTGCTTATGGGCAGAAGCAACAATGGAAATTGTATATGTGCACAACCAATTGTCCCATAGTGCACTTGGTCTCAAGACCCCGGAAGAGATGTTCACCAGAAAGAAGCCAGAGGTAAGCCATATCAAAATATTTGGCTGCCCAGTATTTATTCATATACCGAAAGAGAAGATAAACAAGTTGGAACCTTCAGGAAAGAAGGGGATATTTGTGGGATACTATGAGGTCTCCAAGGCCTTCAGAATCTATATACCAGGTCACCATCACATTGAGATTAGTAGGGATGTGACCTTTGATGAATATGCAGCGCTCAAGAAATCAAGAAGATGTCAGCTTGAAGAAGTATGTGAAGAGGAACCCATAATCCCTAGAACTGCAGTTAGGGAGGTTCCCAGAGCCGCAGAACCAGTGAGGGAAGTTGTAACTTCCCCTAATGAGGAAATTCTAGAAGACAATGATATATCAAAATTTCAAGAACATCCTCAGAGGACGATACTCCATAAAAGAAAGCCAGCTTGGGCTAGAGAGCTTATTCAAGATGGAGAGAAGTATGGTGTTCCCGAAGGAACTACGAGACAGGTGAAAAGACCAAAGCCATTCTCTAGTTATATGGCGTTGATGTGTGATATTCTAGAGGAGGAGCCTACCTACTTTGAAGAATCCATCCAGAGGAAAGAATGGGAAGATGCCATGACAGAGGAATACCAATCCATAATAAAGAACGAAGTATGGGAAATAGTTCCTAGACCAAAGAGTAAAGATGTGGTATCCTCCAAATGGATCTTCAAAATAAAACACGATGTTGATGTAAGTATTGAGAAGTATAAATCAAGATTTGTCGTTCGTGGATTTTCTTAGAAAGAAGGCATTGACTATGAAGAGACATTCGTTCTTGTATCCAGATACACTTCAATCAGAACCATCATAGCTCTTTCAGCTAAGATGAAGTGGAAGTTTCACTAGATGGATGTAAAGACAACCTTCCTAAATGGTGTCATCGAAGAGAAAGTGTGTATAGAGCAACCTCAAGGATTTGAAGTTGAAGACAGGAAGTCTCATGTCTGTAGATTGAAGAAAGCCTTATACGGATTAAAGAAATCTCCTAGAGCTTGGTATGGCCGGATAAACAGTTTCCTTACGATCTTGGGCTTTACCAAGAGTAAAGCAGATTCTAACCTCTACTTCAAGGTTATGAACGATGAGCCAATAATATTACTACTATATGTGGTTGACTTATTCTTAACTGGAGAAGAAAATCTCATCACCGAATGTAAGAAGAGACTCGCCTCAAAATTTTAAATGAAAGACCTTGGCCTAATGCATTATTTCTTAGGTCTTGAGGTATGGTAGAGTCCATAGAGGATCTTCCTTAACCAAGGGAAGTATGCAGTCGAAATCCTGAAGAGATTCGACATGTTGGAATGCAAGTCCATGAATACACCCATGGAAGCGAAGCTAAAGCTGTTGGTCAACACTTCGTCAAAATTGATATATGCCACACTGTACAGACATATTATTGGATTGTTGATGTACCTGACAAACACCAGACCAAACATTTGTTTTTACGTGAACACCTTGAGTCGGTTTCTGGTAGAACCTAGACATGTTCACCTAGTGGCTGCAAAACATGTGATGAGGTGCCTTAAGGGTACAATATATTATGGTCTCAGCTATGATGGAGATCATGATTTCACTTTGAGTGGATATACTGATGCAGATTGGGTAGGAAGTGTTTCTGACAGGAAAAGCACTTCATGATGTTGTTTCAGTTTGGGATCAACCATGATCTTGTGGCAGAGTAGGAAGCAATCCAGCATTTCTCTCAGCACATCGGAAGCAGAATACATTGTTGCATGTTATTCCAGTTGCGAAGCTATATGGCTTTGAAAGTTGTTGACTGGTCTATTTGACCTAGAGATGGAAGAAACCACGATCCCATGTGACAACCAGAGCTGCATAAAGATGACAGAGAATCCTGTATTCCATGACAGGTCGAAGCACATAGATATCCAATATCATTACATCTGTGAAATGGTGCAGAGAGGAGCCTTAAAGCTCCAGTACATTAGCACGGATGAACAGGTTGCTGATGTGTTGACCAAGCCTCTATCTCGTGTAAAGTTTTAGCACTTTCGAGATAAGCTTGATATAGTCTGAAAGGACCTTCCTCGAAAGGGGGAGTAGTTGTTGTGAAAAGACATCTCTTGCTTCCAGCTTTATTGATGTGACATAAATCAAGATGATGTGATGAGACTAGAACTGTGCTTCTGACTTGACAGCTGTGACATAAAGCCAGTCTAGTACCCTGCTTCAGCTTGATTGTTGTGACGTAAAGTAGGATGAGTATATTTCTTCCATCTTTATTGTTGTGACGTAAAGCAAGATAATGTGATGAAACTAGAACTATGCTTCCATCTTGACAGCTGCGACGTAAAGCCAGTCTAGTATCCTACTTCTATCTTGATTGTTGTGACGTAAAGCAGGACGAGTATCTTGCTTCCAGCCTTATTGCTATGATGTAAATCAAGAAGATGTGATGTGACTAGTATTGTGCTTCCAGCTTAATAAGTTGTGACATAAATCCAGTCTAGTATATTGCTTCCAACCTGATGGTTGTGACATAAAGCAAGATGATGAGATGAGACTAGTACTGTGCTTCCAGCTTGAGAAGTTGTGACGTAAATCTAGTCTAGTATCTTGCTTCCAGCTTGAGTGTTGTGATGTAAAGCAAGATGTTGATATGAGACTAGTACTATGATTCCAACTTGAGAAGCTATGATGTAAAGCCAGTCTAGTATCTTGCTTCCAGCTTGATTGTTATGACGTAAATAAAGACGAGTATTGACCTTCCAGCTTGACAGCTGTGATGTAAAACCAGTCCTGTATTATGATGAGCCAACCTCGTGTTGTGATGATGATGATGATGTATCAATTTTATACTAATACATATTGATGCAGATGATGATTACATTCCTTTGAGAATGACGATGTTGCCGATGAAGAAAAATTATGATGATTTATATATATGCCAGTCATTGTTCCAAGATGATATTGATGATGTTGTCCTCTCACCCACTTGATGTTGTTGATGATGTTGTCCTCTCTCTCTCGCCTAATGTTGTTGAAGAATACCCTTCTTGTTAAGGGGGAGTGTTGAAATAATGTAACTGCAAAGTGTATTCTCATTATTATTTGATATAGTATTCATTGGATCAATCCTCATTGTGGATTGATCATGTCAGCTATTGTAAAAGGACCAAATCCCCCTTTGCAGATTGGTCATAATGTAATTGTAATAGGAAAAAGAAGAAGTCAGCCCCAAAATATATTTAAGAGGCCCCATAATATAATAAAGGTGGTTATAACCACCCAGTTTGTGAAGTCGGCCCTGCTAGTGAAGAGACACTTCACACATGCCAGATTTTTATAAATAAGGAGGCTAGCGCCTCACTTAGAGAACACCTCACTTGCTCATTGAGAGAAAATTTTCGGAATTGCAGTTGAAGAAGAAGGAGAGAGAGTGGTGCATCTTTTGGGAGAGGATATTTTGCATTAGATTAAGTTATCTCTTGGCATTGTATTGGCTATCTATAATAAGGAATTTTTGTTGGGTTTTCTTCCCCTAGAGGGTTTCCTAGGATAAATGTTGTGTCTCTTGTGATTGTGTATTTCTCAATGATCTTGCATTATGCTATTGTTATCTATTGAAATGCAAAGAACTATAATAATGTCTTAAACATTAACAAAATGTATTAGGATCGTGGTTCTTAGGATATCTAAGAGTTTTACAAAGATAAATTCAAATGATTTTAATATAATTGTTGTAGGCATTAAATTCCATGTTAATGAATTAAGTTTATGTTTGTAATAATTATATTTTAATATTCCAAAATCTAATCTAATCGTCCTTCATCTTTCTCTGATCATCGTCCTATTGTCTTGTGTAATCTTATTTATAATATTGTTACAAAGATCATTGTGATATGAATCAAACCTTATATCTCTCGGTCTTTGTCCAAGGAACAGTTGGGTTTCCTCAAGGGTCGTCAGATTCTAGAAGAAATTGGTACAGCACAGGAGTGCCTCCATAGTATCAAAGAAAAGAAAATTCAGGCAGTTATATTTAAATTGGATCTAAAAAAGGCATATGACTATACGAACTGGGATTATCTAAGATTGATGCTACTACATTGTGGTTTTGGTCATCTTATGTCCAAATGGATTATGGGTTGTGTGACATCTGCAACATTAGCCATTATGATCAATGGAGAAGCTACTAAAATCATCAACAGTGGGAGAGGATTACGCCTGGGTTGTCCACTATCACCACTTATATTTATCCTTGTGATGGAGGGGCTGAGCCTATCACTAAAAAAGTCTTACGGAAGGGATTTTGACAGGTATAAAAGTCTCTCGTTTGGTAATAATCCTCCATCTCTTATTTGGGGACGATGTGATAATAATGAACAAAGCAACTATCAATGAATGGCGGGAGAGTCATTCACTTTTATTAGAGTTTTGTGGTGCATTTGTCCCGGAGATAAACGTTAACAAGTCCACTTTCCATCATTCTGGTGTTCAACAGGCTTTTCTAAATCAATTGAATGCTTTGTATCATTTTGGTATCACAAGTCTGTCTAAGGAATTTAAATACTTGGGATATTTTTTAAAGATGGACAGTTATAAGGTAGTTGATTGGAAATGGCTTCTGATGAAATATGAACACAGAATTCACCACTGGTGTAATCATTTCTTATCTCTGGGAGGTATATTTGTATTGATAAAGGTTGTGCTTGAAAGCCAACCGTTTTACTGGTTGTCTTTAGCACACATACCTATTAAAGTCTTGAACAAGATTCGTAAGTTGACCTTTGATTACTTGTGGTCGTGTACAAAATACCCATCCTCCTATCATTTATGCAAATGGAAGTTATTATCTAGGCCAAAAAAGTTTGGTGCATGGGGGATTAGAAACATCTACTGCTTCTCGAGAGCCTTAGCAGCAAAATCTCTTTGGCACGGTTTGATGCATCCTAGGATCTGGCACCGAGTTCTGAAAGACAAGTATATTCTGCACACATCAGTGATAACTTGGTTACGCTTAGTTGACCTATCGCTTCTTTCTGGCTCACAAACATGGAAGAATTTAACAAAGGCATTACCTCTGCTTGTGCACTAGCTAGCTTGGAAACCAGGGTCGGGGGTTTCTATCATAACAGGTAAGGATGATATTTTGGGGATGGGAAAGGGATCCTTTCTTTCGACTGAGTTGATAAAGAATTTAAATGAACACCAGGTATTTTATCTTTATCAAGATAGAAGTGCTCTGGCACTAGGCTCAAATTACACTAAGTGGCTTAACAGTTTAGAATTAGGATTAGAGGGCGAACTCGCATATGAATGGAAGAGTTATAGACGTCGACTGATCGATGAGGGAATAGCGTTTTATGAAGCACGGGATGAATTAAGGTGGAAAGGTGGTGATTGTAATGGCATTTTATCTACACGGAACATTTTTAATGCTTTGGCTGCTGAATTATGGCAGAACATCAATGGAGGCGTGCAGAGGAGACTATGGACTTGGGATTTCCCACAAAAGATTAAATTATTTTCATGGCTCCTTATAGAAGACAATTTACTTACCTAGAATAATCTTCACAAGCGAGGGTGGAAAGGACCCAGCCTATGTCTTCTTTGCAGAGGTAATGAAGAAACGGTTTTTCATCCATTTTTCTAATGCCCTTTCACATGTTTTGTTTGGCAAAAAAATTTAAATTATTATAAGTTGGTCGTTGGGTGGTCGGACCCCACTGTTTTAGATTGTTTTGATATATGGATTAGAAGGAATTATAGTCACCCATCATTACCATCATTCATTTGTTGGTACATTTGGATTGAAAGGAATCTAGCTATTTTTGAATCTAAGTCTCCATCTATGGAGAAGGTATGTTTTCAAACTTTTGTTGTTGTGGCTCGCCATAGTCCCCTAAAAATTTAGAACTCTATTAGGTGCACTGCCCATAGCCTGCCACATCATAGGATCATAGGATGGTTTGATGGGGCTACGCAGAGAAATGGAGAACAAAGTGGAGCCGAGGGAGTTATAAAACTTAATGATCACATTGTTTATAAGTTGACTCTCAATTGTGGTGGGGGCACAAACACAAGAGTAGAAATATTGGGTGCTTGGGCTATCCTCACATTGGTTCATAGAATCTCTATTTCGGATACCCACATCATTGGAGATTCCAAAATAGTTATTGATTGTGTTAGAAAAATAGGATCGCGGAGCAGTAAAATAAAACAAATGCGGAAATAAAACATAGAAGAGACACAGATATATGTGGTTCACCCAGTGTGGGTTACGTCCACCAGAGAAATTGACAGGTCCTTCCTTTATTATTATCCAGCAAATGAAGGGATACAACCTACAACAAACCCACTATAACTTCCTCTTCTTTCTCACACAGTCTCCTCTCTCAGAATACAATATTCAATAACATACCTAGTCGCAATACATTTCCCTCATAAAAGAGGGTTGCCTTCTAGGGAAAAAAAACCCTAGCATAATTTCTACCGTTGGATCTGCGACCTTATAATGAACGGTTCAGATTTACAATGAAATTACAATATACATTTACAAGGCAATTTTTCCTTCGGGGGCTTCGCCCCCAAACCCCCCTCTGCACTCCCCCGCGTGGAAGAGTGTACATTCTTCTGGGGTGTAAAGTCTTCATGGGGTATAAACATGGCTGAAAACAAATACCTCTGAATCTGGAAGATAATTAGGCTCCACAACCAACAATCTCCCACTTGGAGACTGATCTCAACAAATCCATCGTTGTTGTATCTGTTGGACTATGAACCTTCTTGGACCTGGAAAAATTCTCATCTTCACCTTCATGCTTGAAGATCAATTGAAACTAAGCAAGAAATCAGTTTCTCCCTGGTTACTCCCTTTGTTAACATGTCTGCAGGATTCTGTCTAGTGTGTATATTTTCCAACTTCAAATGTCCATCTTCCAAGATGGATCATATGAAATGATACCTCAATTGTATATGCTTAGTATTTGAATGAAAGGCTGAGTTCTTTGCAAGATGAATGACACTCTCACTGTCACAGTACAACCTTCTATTCTCCTGCTTATTTCCCAATTCCTCTATAAACCTCTGTAACCAAATCATTTCTTTACTATCCTCTGTAGCAGCAACATACTATGCTTTTGTTGTTTAAAGTGAAAGAACCTTTTGTAGTTTCGAAATCCAACTTACTTATGTTCCACCTATAGTAAAAACATACATTGTGGTGCTCCTCCTGCTATATTTATCACCTGCCATATCTGAATCAACATATCCCTGTAGAACATTGTCTGAACCTCCAAAACATAATGCATGAGTAGCAGTACCTCTCAAATACCT
>JZKD02S2043923.1:234891-260617 GCA_000966675.3 Picea glauca
AACCTTTCCAACACCTTCTCTATGTACTCACCCTGAGACAATGTCAATTTGCGATTTTTCCTGTCTCTTGTTATTCTCATACCAAGGATTTTCTTTGCAGCACCCAAATCCTTCAATTAGATAATTTTCTCTTGAGCACATTTATATCCTACATATTAGACCCTGAAACAAGCATGTCATCTACATATAATAGCAAGATAATATAGCTTCCATTTTCTATCTTTTTAAAATAAACACAGTGATCAGAATGAAATCTACTATAACCATGTTTTGTCATAAACCTATCAAACTTCAAATACCATTGCCTTGGAGCTTGCTTTAGGCCATACAAGCTCTTCTTCAACATGCATACCAAATTCTCCTTCCCTTTGACCTCATACCCCTATGGGTGTTGCATATAAATCTCTTCCTCCAAATCCCCATGGATAAAAGTTGTTTTTACATCTAATTGTTCAAGATACAAATATTCTACTGCCACGAGACTCAAAATAGTCCTAATTGAAGTCATTTTAACAAGAGGAGAAAATATTTCATCAAAATCTATACCTTTCTTTTGTGCAGACCCCTTTACAACAAATCTAGCCATGTATCGCTTTTCTCCTCCATATTCTTCCTTCAACTTGTAAACCCATTTATTCTGCAATACTCTTTTTCCTCTAGGCAATTGAACCAAGTCCCAAGTCTGGTTATTTACCAAGGAATCCATTTCCTCCTCCATGCCTTTCTCCCACTTCTTTTTGGTGTCTACCTGCATTGCCTCTTCATAACATTTTGGTTCACCAGAATCAGTCAACAATAAATAATACAATGAAGGAGAGTATCGTTCAAGGGGTATACTTAACCTGGTAGATCTTATAACTACACTTGCAGGAGTTTTAGGTACTTGTTGCTCCTGTTGTTGTACATTTTGATTTTCTAGTTCCTTTGGAATTTCTTTTCCAGTGATCTCATCAAGCACTGTGTATTCTGGTTTTTCTTTTTCCTGTTTCTTTCCCTACAATTGATCTTTGTATATGGCCTTCTCATTGAATATGACATCCCTACTCCTAATGATTTCGTTATTTTCATAATCCCATAAGCGATAACCAAAATCATTAACACCGTATCCAATAAAGGTACACTTCTTGGATTTTTCCTCAAGCTTTGTTCTGTTTTCTTTATCAATATGGACAAATGCTTCACAACTGAAAGTCTTCAAAAAAGAATAGTTTACCTTTTTTATGTCCATGCCTCCTCTGGAATTCTACCATCTAAAGAGCTTGAAGGTCCTTCGCTTATTAAGTAAAAAAACATATCTACAACATTTGCCCATAACTGTAAGGGCAAACCAACATGCAATCTCATACTCCTTGCACGCTCCATGATTGTCCTATTCATCCTTTATGACACACCATTTTCTTGTGGTGTTCTTGGAACTGTCTTCTCTCTATGAATCCCATGGTATGAATAGTAATCATCAAACTCCTTGCTGAAATATTCACCTCCATTATCTGATCTGAGACACTTCAACTTTTTTCCTGTTTCATTCTCAACCAAATCTTTCCATTTCTTAAAAGTATCAAAAACATCATATTTTTGTCGAATGCAATAAACCCAAGTTTTTCTAGTTGCATCATCAATAAAATTAACATAGTAACGAGAGCTACCAAGATATTATACCTAAGTTGGTCCCCATACATCTGTATGCACAAGATCTAAACTTTCACTCTTCTTTTCTTTCCTGAATCTGAGAAATATGACTCTCTTTTGTTTTCCATAAACACAATGCTCACAGAAGTCCAAATCAATTTGTTTAAGATTGTTGGCATAGGGGCAGACCCGGGGTTCAATTCTCAAGAGCACACCAACAAAACCCTAACTACCGGCCCTTTCCGAAACACCTGTGAAGCATATTAAGTCTCACCCGAGGTAGAGACATGGGTGGTTGCAGGACTCAGATGTATGCAACCTTAGTTGGGACACCGATCTATGATTATATATTTTACAGTGTGCTTATCATATATCATTCATCAATATTCAACCCTTATGGTACTTCGCAGATAGCACAGAGCATCGCAGTGAATACTTAGACTAAAGATGATTCAGTACTTAGCCACATAAATATAGATTCAGCAGATCAAGAACTACGCATCTTATATATCATATCTAACATTCATTCATATATCATAATCACATAGCATAACTAGATCTATTTAATCACATCAAGCACTTAGCCAAGAAGGAGATAAACACATTAGGTTGAAGCACAGAGAACAATACACAAAGTTATCGTGGTTCACCCCCACCTTGGGGCTACATCCAGAAAGTCTTCTTCTTTATATTATCTCGGTCAATCAGTTACAACACAGAGATTTAGTGACCCTTACTTTGCATAGGACAGAAGATCTGTGCAGCTCGCTAGATCCTTCTTCCTTGCACTTCAACACAAAACTACAACAAATTGCACTTAGCTTTTCAATCTCCTTACAATCATGAACAGATCACTTGCAATATACATCCAATCACGGAGATCCAGCTACTAGCACTAATCCTTTAGCTATACATCACATAGATGTACTACTACTCCTCTCTACTTACATTGCCTAAGTATCTATTTATAGATTACAAAATGGACCTAAGCATGGGTAAAACCAAGGGTCGACATCCCTTTCCCTTTACATCCACCCAAAACCCTAAAAGGGACCCAAAAATAGGTCTTGCTTCCCTAATTTCCACTTCACATTGCACTCCATCTTTGGCAAGATGTCGCAGTCCCCAAAAATGGTCACATATGACCAAGTATTCTTCAAAACTTGGTCAAGGACCAACAAACCCCCAACACTCACCTGTGAATTGTCCCGAATCTTGCTTGGCTCGAGCTTCTTCGACCTGCTGCAGTGCGACAACCTCTTTATCAGTAAATTCCTGGATCAATGTGTCATTGAGCGGTCCTTCCAAGCGTTGTTCTACAATGATGACAACCTGATCGAGTTCATCTCCCTAGCTTTCAAGTTCAGCGAACAGTTGGCATGCCTTTTCTTGGATTGGCTGAAGTCTTTGGGAGATTTCCATCACTTTACTTTGCAGCATATGTACCTATTGTTGGGCTGTGTGTTGTTCTGCAAACCTCTTCATTCTTTTTACTGGGTTCAAAGTCTTTATCTACGCCTGTAGTGTGTCTGCATGTTGCTTTGCTTCTTGGATTTATGCCTCCAATGTCTTCAATTCTGGATTCTCTGCGAGGGTTTCATAAGTCTGGGCGCTTCCAGCGCTCAACTGCTTGCATTCCAAGGAAAAGGTTTTTAATTGGCCAACTACGCTTCGAGCAGTGGCCTCTCTTAGATCTCTTATTTCTTGGGGGGTATCGGGCATGGTGAGGATCTCCAGATCTGTGATACCCTTTTGGAGTTGTTGGATTACTTCTTCTAGTTGGGTCACCTACTATGGGAGATGATCTTCCATCTTCACTTCTATGACCATCACAGAGTGAAATGCCTTGTGAACCTTTTCCTGTACTTCAAGTTGCTTTGTGAGAAACTGTGCCTTTTCCTCATCCCACTTCACTTTCAGGGCAATATTTTCCCATTCTTCCTCATTCTATTGTTCTAGAAGTGCTTTTTGTTCTTGCATCAAAGCCTAGGTGGCTTGTGTTGTGTCTTCTTGAGCTCGTCGAAGGTGAGCTTCGACTTGATCAACGATCTTGTGTAATTGAGTGGGATCATCGCCTGTTCCTGATGTTCCTCTTATCAAGGGAATTGTAGAAACTGCTTGGTTGGACTGGAGTGCCTGCTGCACTTCTTTGAGTTCTCCCTTGATTCGGTTGAATATCTCCTCCTACTTTGCTTCTTGCTTTTCTACGATCTCTAGTGAAACATCATTCAGCGCGACAATTAAGAAGTCGAAGTCATCTGGGGTAAGGGTAGTTTTAAGAATTGTCCAGGTGGCCTTAGCTTTCTTTCGGGAGGAGGGTTTTGTTGGCGTCATCTTTCTTTTCATGGAGGGAACCTTCTCCTCTCTAGGTGGAGTAACCTCGCCTCTGTTTTGCTCAACTTATGTACCACCTAGCTCATCACCATCACCTCCCTGTGCAGGTGAGACCAACGTAGTCTTTGTGGATGTGCTAGGGACATCTTCAACTTCATCATCCTTCTTAGTCCTTCTTGTCCCAGGTGTATCCGGCATAGCTTCATGGATTTACTCGTCGAACATGTCTATGGGTTCTGCTGCAACAAGGAGGTTCGCCGACCATTCCTTAGCAATATCCTCCAAGTCATCTTCTATCATATTGTAGTAGGATTGGAGTTGTTGTTTATGCTCATCACCGCGCGCTGTAATATAGGTGAAGTGGTAGTCCACACTAAATTTCATCAAAGGTCTAAACCTATGAAGTACGTTTGGGGTGATTCGCACTGTAGACTGAATTGCATTCTTCAGTTGGTTGAAGTAGGTGTGGAAGACAACATTGGACTGCCACTTCTTGTTCATGTCGCTGGAGTACCACAGTGTACAGAACTTCACGACTAGTGGTTCGAAGGGTTCGATGTCTGGAAAAGTGGCTCCCTCTGGCAGTTCCCAAGTGATGAAAGCGATGAGTATGAACAACCAACTAAAGTGGAACTCATACCCTTGGTCTTGCGCTCCTCTACAATCCAGCTCTAACTGGTTTACAAGATACCGTGCCCAATTCATTTGTAGTCCCTCGTCGCACTTCCCTGTGAGGTCAACTATGAAGCCAGTCACCTGTGTTGGTCTATTCTTACAAACTAACTTTCCCATGATCAGCCGACATGCAAGGTGCACTGCGCCACTCTGGATAGAGGCTACCTTGTAGCCTCGCGTACCCTTCTCTACATCGCCATAAGTTTCCTTTATCTGTTGTGATAATGCTCGGTCTGAGGTCTTGCCTGGGTAAAAGTATTATGGGTCATGGCCTTCCATGCTAAGTCATGTGACCCGATTGATCAGATTCTAATCCACAGTGATGTGGCGGTCCAAACATAAGTATCCACCATGGTAGCAAGACAGTGGCAACTTGACGCATGCGTTGACTTCCTGGTGTCTGTCAAAGTGAGGGATCTTCATTACGTTGAGCAGTGTGGACTACGTGAGGTTCTGGGTCTAGGACTACGAGACAATATTAGGATTTATTCCTTTGTTCTTGGTTAAGTATTTATGCGGAGCTAACATGTTGTAGGTTTTGCGATCTCCAAGGTTAAAATCATTAAATTTCAGTGTTGCGAGCTTATCATGGTCAGCACGTACTGCGTGCACCCATTTCGGAATATATACGGTGATCAAGTTGTACTCAAAGTATCTAGGTACATTGTTGTGGTTAATCTTACCACTCAAAGGTGATATGTAAATCGGCAGAATGCGCGAGATCAGCTTGGCATTTGCAATATCGTCTCTGTGCTTTGTTCTTGTCTCGATCGTGGTTCTGGAAGGTCCTGCTCCCCGAGAAGTGGAGGGAGAATCTTTGACTCCTCCTGTTGATGATGCTTTCACACCTGTATACATCCTTCTCTCTGACATGACTCTCTCATCCATTAGGTCAATCAAAACTTCTTCAACTGCTTTCTCAACAATGTTGAGCTCGTCTGACATACAAGCTTGGGTCCACTAGCTCAGGTGTGAAAATGAATTCAGAGACTATGATGAATAGTATGGGAACAAGGTAATGATCACAGGGTGAAGTAATCTCAAGTTTCGGGCTCAAATTATCACTTAGAAAAAAGTATTCTCGGTGCGTGGCACGACGAACTAAGTAGGGAAACTTAGCAACAATCTGCTTGCAACGGATATGGGGCCTTCATTAAATCTGTTCTATATGTTTTGATGTTGTCTAATGGTCTAGTGGAACACATAATTTCTTTTCGACCCATTCGGGGCGGAAGTCGAACAGGTATATCGGTCCAACGACTATATTGTTGCACCATGGCAAAGTGCCAAATGTCATTGTTCTGATATCTTAGAGAAGCTCAATTCTTGTGATTTTTCCTTCTGCGAAGTTTCCTCTGGTCTCTTCTATAACTTTTCTATTTTATCCCTCTTCTTACTTAGCTTCCTAGCCTTTTTCCCAGTGAGCTTAGTCTTGGTCATCCTTTTTCCATTTTGAGTCTTATCTTCTCTCGACATAGTCACTTCACGCTGCTTAGGTTCTTTCTTCAGATCCAAGGGTAATACTCCCTCATCATATGGATTAGGTATTTCGGTCTTTTGTGGTTCCTCTAACTCTCTTATAGATTCGACATCCAAGTCCCTGGTGTTTAACAGCTGAGATCTATTTTCTTGTTCCTCCATCAAGTAGGTGATCCTTCTAGTCCTAAATTCCATGAGTTCTTGCTTCTTCTGTTCTAGGGATTCCTTTTCTTCTTTCCTTTGGATCTGGTCTTTTTCAATCTAGATTTTTCCTAACAAAGCTGGAAATGGAGCATGGTCCTCAATAAATCTAATGACTTTGAACTCTTCCTCTGTCGAAACTCCATGGGTACTCATAGCTATCTGGGTAAGTCTTCCACATAGGGTTACCATTTTGCCTATAAATAATCCGATGGTTCCTAGTGAAGGGACCAGAGCAGACCTTCCTAGGGTTTCCCAAGTGCTTTCTGTCATAATGTTCATCAGTGTTCCCTCATCCAGAGCATAGTCAATGTCGAAGTCTCATATTCTTACTTGGATGTTATCCTTTTCTTTGAAGATCTCTGACAAACTAAAATCCTTATGATCATCTAGGTTTTCTTTTATTTTCAGTAACATGATCTCTGATTCTTTCTGGGGTTCTTTCATAATTTTAGTCTCTTGATCTCCTTCAGGGTTTGCTTGTTCTATATTCAGTTTTTCAAGTCTAGAAATCATTCTAGGGCAATTTAATACTTCATGGTCCATAGCTTTACAACAGAGGCAGCTAGGGTTTCTCCCAAGGCATTCCTTAGCAATATGTCCTGGTCTTCTGCAATTGTAACAAAGACTTAATCCTCTCTTTCTTGTCCATGATCCCCAACTCTTCTTGTACTGCACGCTAGGATCATGATGGCTAGCCTGCAAAAATTTCTTTCTAGGATCCTACATCCATTGGTTAGTCCAAAAATTATTTCTATGTATAGGTATAACATATCTTTCACTATTCCTATCAAACCTATTCATATCAAACTTTCTTTTATCTAACAATGCTCTAGTTTTCAGGCTAGGAAAACATCTATCAAGCGTACCTAAATTCATGCTTTAGAAACAAAAAAAAAATCCACTTATCTTACCTATATAGAGCACAAAGCTTTCAGATCTAAAACTTGAACTATTCTTACCTTTACTAGAGGCTAGAGATTACAGATCTTACCTCTTTTCTGTGGAAATTTCTACATTTACCTTTCTTAGAGCATAAAGTGTTCATATCTCGCTTCTTTTCTTCAATATAAACCTCTTTCTTGCAAATATGACCTCTTTCCTTCAGATCTGACCTTTCTTTCTCGGCACAAAGCTTCATAGGTCAAGTAGAATACTGCGCACTAGGGCAAGAGATCTACACACAGAGATTATTTCGCACAAATATTTTCTTCTTTAGTTCCCAGCAATCATAGTTCCAGGTCCCAGCAACAGAACCATTTGTTGGCACAGGGGCAGACCCAGGGTTCAACGCTCAAGAGTGCACCAACAAAACCCTAACTACCGGCCCTTTCATCAACACCTGCGAAGCAGATGAAGTCTCACCCAAGGTAGAGGCAGGGGTGGTTGCAGGACTCAGATGTCTGCAACCATATTTGGGACACCGATATGTGATTATATATTTTACAGGACACTTAGCATAGATCATTCATCAATATTCAACCCTTATGGTACTTCGCAGATAGCACAGAGCATCGCAATGAATACTTAGACTAAAGATGATTCAATACTTAGCCACAGAAATATAGATTCAACAGATCAAGCACTAAGCATCTTATATATCAGATCTAACATTCATTCATATATCATAAGCACAGAGCATAACTAGATCTATTTAATCACAGCAAGCACTTATCCAAGAAGGAGATAAACACATTAGGTCGAAGCATAGAGCACAATACACAAAGTAATGTGGTTCACCCCCACCCTAGGGCTACATCCACAAAGTCTTCCTCTTTCTATTATCTCGGTTAAGCAGTTACAGCACAGAGCTTCAGTGACCCTTACTTTGCACAGGACAGAAGATTTGTGTAGCTCGCTAGATCCTTCTTCCTTGCACTTCAACACAAAACTACAACAAATTGCACTTAGCTTTTCAATATCCTTACAACCATGCATAGAACACTTGCAATATACATCCAATCACACAGATCCAGCTACTAGCACTAAGCCTTTAGCTATACATCACATAGATGTACTACTACTCCTCTCTACTTACATTGCCTAAGTATCTATTTATAGATTACAAAATGGGCCTAAGAGTGGGTAAAACCACGGGTCGACATCCCTTTCCCTTTACATCCACCCAAAACCCTAAAAGGGACCCAAAAATAGGTCTTGCTTCCCTAATTTCCGCTTCGCGTTGCACTCCATATTTGGCAAGCTGTCATAGTCCCCAAAAACGGTCACATATGACCAAGTATTCTTCAAAACTTGGTCAAGGGCCAACAAAGATCTAGCAACAAATTTATTTTTTGAAGTATATGCATCCCCTTCTCACTCATGTGTCCAAGCCTATGATGTCATAGTGTTTTATCCACTCCTATAGAAGCTAAAGAGATAGAAGAGTCAATACTACTAGTACATAAATACAATGCACCTACCTTCTCTCCTTTTTCTATCACCAATGATCATTTGATGACCTTCCACATCTTATCTGTAAATATGGATATACAAACTTCACTTGCCAGTTGTCCTATTGAAATTATATTTTTCCTTAGATCTGGAACGTGTCTTACCTCTTTCAACAACCATTGGTTTCCATTGATTTGCTTTATTTTTACCTTTCCCATTCCAACAATTTTGCATGGTGCATCATCACCCAAATGAACCTATCCAAAATCACCTTGAACATAATCTATAAAATGTTTCCTATGGGGTGTGGCATTAAATGAAGCCCCGAATCTACCACCCAAGACTCAGAAATGTTATCTACAAAAAGAATCAAAGCATCTTGTAACACATCACCTGTTACATTTGCTTCCTGATTTATCTCTTGTTATCCATCTCTTTGTTTCTTTGGAGCTCTGCAGTCTTTCTTCAGATGTCCTTTCTTCCCACAATTCCATCACTCTATCTTTCCAAGTCTAGATTTGGATCTTCCCTTCCTAGAATTCATGCGGTTCCCTAAGCCCTTTCCTCTATCCTTTTGTCTTCCCCTATTATCCATGTTCAACGCATTACCTAATGTCTCACCTGTGATTTTCCATTGCATTTCCTCACTAAGGATAACACTAACAACATCATCAAATTTTAAAGTATTTGAACCAGAGACAAAGTTACTTACAGCCATGACCAAGCCGTTCTATCTTTCTGGTAATGAGCACAAGATTAGAAGAGCCCTGACCTCATCATCAAAGTCCACTTTTACAAAACTTAGTTGATTAGTAACCATATTAAATTCATTTAAATGATATGCAACAAACCCACCTTCTGAAATCTTCCTATTAAATAATCTCTTCATTAGAAATACCTTATTGGACATCGAGGGTTTTTCATACAATTTAGCCAATGCATCCATCAAACCCTTCGTTGTCTTTTCTTTCGAAATACTGAAAGCCACTGATGCTTCCAGACTCAACCGTATCATTCCTAGAGCCTTTATGTCAAGAATCTCCCATTCTTCGTCCTTAATAGCCCTCGGCTTCTTTGCTATTCTGCCCAATGGTAGGAATAGATCCTTCTGATATAAATAATCTTCCATCTGCATCTTCCATAATTGGTAGTTTTGGCCGTTAAATTTCTCAACCCTAAACTTTCCATCTTCCATCATTGCTCCCACTCAAACCAGGAACCCTCTTTTCCTTCAAGTTACATTTCGCTCTGATACCAGTTGTTAGAAAAACAGGATCGCAGAGCAATAAAATAAAACAAATGCGTAAATAAAATATAGAATATACACAATACAATAGAGACACAGATATACGTGGTTCACCCAGTGTGGGCTACGTCCACCAGAGAAATTTCTAGGTCCTTCCTTTATTATTATCCAACAAATGAAGGGATACAACCTACAACAAACTCGTTGTAACTTTCTCTTCTTTCTCACACAGTCTCCTCTCTCAGAATACAATATTCGATAACATACCTAGCCGCAATATATTTCCCTCATAAAAGAGGGTTGCCTTCTAGGGAAAAAAAACCTAACATAATTTCTACCGTTAGATCTGCGACCTTATAATGAACGGTCCAGATTTACAATGAAATTACAATATACATTTACAAGGAAAATTTTCCTTCGAGTGCTTCACCTCCAAACCCCCCAGCCGGGGGGATATCTCCCCCGTGTGGAAGAGTGTACATTCTTATGGGGTGTAAAGTCTTCATGGGGTATAAACATGGCTGAAAATAAAGACCTCTTAATCTGGAAGATAATCAGGCTCCACAACCAACAGATTGGCTAAATGATATTGGTTCTTTGCAGGTAACTACCATTAACTCATCAATAACTTTTATGTCATCACTTTTGCCCATGTCTACAGAGAATAAAATCAGGAGGCTGATTCATTATCTAAATAGATTCTAAAGGACCATCCGAGAGCTATTGCTTTCTATCAATGGAATGATGGTCATGAAGGACCAAGAACTTATATAAAGTTGTACTAGCTTATTCTATCTGAATCATGATGATTTAAGAGTATATCTCTGAGGATATTTTGAGGTTTGAGTGTAGTGAAACTATCTTGGCATAGTTATTTCTGACTTTTGTCATTTGGGAGCTAGTTTTTTTTATGGCACTTTTTTGGATAGTCACCATTTTGGAGCATTGGTATCATACTTCTCTTGATACGAGATGGAGTTGTAAGTTTTTTTGGGTGGAGCAGTCTCAAGGATAGGCCTATGTTTGTAATGGACTTTTTGACTATGTAAACAAATTATATATCTTAATATAATGTGCATTTTTCTTTTGGAAAAAAATAATAATTATATTTTAATATTAATTTTTTACGATATGATATTTTAATATATTTAAAAAAAAAATTATGCATAAAGGTTATTAAATATTAAATTTTATGTTTATGAATTAGGTGTGTATATAAGTTTATGATTGTAATATTTTTTAAGCATAAGATTATTATTATATCATATTTTATCATGTTTTCAAATGTCATTTTTGTGTACAAGGGCTTTATTTTTATTATCTTTATCCTTATTATTAGTATTGTGTTTTAAGTTAAGGTGTTTTTGTATTTTTATTTTTTTATAAATAGGGGTTTTTTGGTTTATATTGTGTTTCATATATTTTCATAAAATATAATCAATAAATTAAAATGACATCATTAACACTATCCACGTCACCATGTTATGTTGGGTCCTTTCAATTTTGGGTGCAATCGCTTGAAACTCCTGTGTTGTTTTGTTTATGATGCCATCCTCCATTGTTGGTTTGTTCCTCTCGAACATGGATCTAAAAGGGGAAACACCCCTCCTTCTTTTGAAGTACTTGCATTCCAATCTCTGGTAGCTTCGGTTGGCAAGCCATCAACTAAGCATCTTCCATCCAAATTTGTTAAGAAATCATATGAAATCCCTACAGTTAAGTTTTCACCCTCAACTCCTTACCTCAAAGGCTCAACTCTTGCAGAGCATGGTCTCATTTGATGGTTCATAGGTTTATGGCCTTCTCCAAAAGAAATGGACTTGTGGATGCAAAATAACTAGATTTCAACGATTCAAGGTACCCTCTCATACTATTTTTGTGGTCATAAGTGTATTATACCTTTATATTTGAAAATAAATAAGATAGAGACCTTATTTTCCAAACTGGGCCATATTTCATGGGACCAAGAGGGTTGTACTTAAATCATTGGATGTTGGACTTTGACCTTGAAGTGGATGTGCCATTAGTGACTCCAATTTTTGTTTTCTTTCCTCATCCACCTCTTCACTATTGGAGTGATGACTCCATGGTATCCATTGGAAATACACTACTTAAATGCATTGATAAATATGAAATCAAAGCTAAGATGTTCACCTATGCTAGAATCTATGTGGAAGTAGTTTTGGAAAAAGGATCACCTAAGGCAATTACCCTATCCTTGGAAAATTGGTCTCACCTGGAGAAATTGGAATATGAACAACCTCCATTTAAATCTAAATCATGTCATGAGTACAGTCATTTCACCAAAGATTACAAAATCATAGCTCCAATTCAGGCTCCATTGGAAAAAGAAGATCAATGGCAATAGACCAAAAAAATATCAAGCAGTATGCAAGTCACCCCATCCTCCTCTAATGTCCAAAAATGAAATTCATGTCCTTTAGTGAATAAATTTTCTATCTTGCCTTAGATCGATCAAGATCCACTCATTTATGTGTCTATGACCCTTCAACCAACAATTGTTCCTCCTCCTTCCTAGCCATTAAACACCCATCTTCTTATGATATATAAATTTGTTTCATCAATTTACTCTAACCCTCAAAAGGATCCACATAGCACTCCAAAGGAAACTGTAACCCCATAAATAAATTAAGATCAACATGAAGATCAGGAACTAGTATCATAGAAACCCTCCACACATCCTAATGTAGTGCTTACAATTAAAAATGCCCAACAATAGTAAGGGGATGATGAAGAAGATCATAAAGAGGAAAGGATTATGAAGAAGCCAAGAAGAAAAACACTTAAAGGAAACAAAGAAGCAATAACATCAAAATAAAACTATTTGGGGTTTCAAACTTCGATTGAGAGTTGTTTTGTAAGTGGGGTCAAAACAAACTCAATAAAATCGCTGGAAAGAAAATTCCATCTTAAGGCCTTACATGCAATAGTGTGAAACCTTCAACATCGAAATAAATAAAATAGTCTCTTAGAATAGTGGGGGAATGGGTAGAAGTACAAATTAGAAGCATTAAGAGAGTTGATAAGTTCTAAAAACAAAATTGCTATTCTGACCTAGGAGACCAAGATTGAAGAAAATGACATTCTAGAAATAGGTAATAAACAATGGAGGATATTCAAGGAATTGTGGTGAGTGCAAGAGGAGATTTAGGGGGAATATGCATGATTTGGGATAAGACAACTTTTAAGATAGTTCATTCACAAATCACTCAACATTGAATTTTGGTAAGTCTTGTGCATTAAACTACTAGGAGACAAGTTCAAGTATACAATGTTATGTCCATGTTCACTATAGAGAAAAGGGTGAATGTTTGTAATCACTAAGTGAAATTGGGGACAAAATATGTTGAAAATAGAATAGTAGTAGGAAAATTATATATGGTTCTATACAATGGGGGGAAAGGGTGGGGGGTGAGGCGAAGGGAGGAAGCATGGAAAGGGGTCCATTCTAAGAGAGAAGGGAGAATTTAATCTCGAATTGGGATATCAAGGATATAGTTCCAAAGAAAATAAAATACACTTGGTCAAGCATAAGAGTGGGGTCGATACATATAATGGCCAGGTTGGACTGGTTTTTTCTACATAGGGACTTCCTACTTGAAAATCAGATATTATCTTCACATATTATCCCATCTAGAATCTTAGATCACGAGCCCATTTCACTTATATTTTAGTAGATCCAATATCTTTGTCCCACCCCTTCATGTTCAATCCACTTTGGTTGCATTACCCAAGAGTAATGGATATAATATGAGAATCTTGGAGCAAACTAGTTCAAGGCTCCATGTTCTGTGAATGGGAATCAAAGCTTTGAGCAATTAAGAATGACTTAAAATAAGTGGAAAAAAGTCTACACCAACATTTATCTTAGGAAAGAATTGATATTCAAAACCAATTGATCAGTTTGCAGGCTAGTCTCGAAGTAGAGGATGTGACCCAATATTTGGAAAGCGATATTAAATTCAAAATTTTTGTGGAGGAGGTAACGTAATATTTGGAAAGCGATATTAGAGGAGGTAACTTAATATTTTGAAGGCTACATCAAGCAAATAGGAAAGCGAGATCAAATTCAAAAAGTTTGTGACTAAAATTTGATGACAAGAATACAATGTTCTCTTGCAAACATGCAAAATCAAAATTGCAAAAAAAATAATGTGAAAGAGGTAAACCTAGAGAATGGATAAAGGCTATCTGAATTTGAGGTCATTAGGGAAGAAACCCACAGACACTTTAAAGAATTATATTTAGAGGATAATGAGGTTGATCCTAAATTTTCTACTACAATGCTTCAAGGGATCTTCAATCTAATGACAACATATGAGAATATAGATTTGACAAATGAAATGATGCAAAAGAAGTGATCAATGCAATCTAGGGGTTAGAGTCAAAGAAAAAAGGATGATCATCAAAATGAACATAGAAAATGCATTCAATAGGGAATGTCTCTCATTTTTGTTTGATGTCTTACGCATGTTTTGTTTTGTGGACTCTTTTATTCATTGGATGAAGGCATACATTATATGTCCCTAGATCGCTCCTTTGGTGAATAATAGAACTCCTCCCTTCTCCATGAGAAAAACAGGTTTGAGACAAGGCTACCCATTATCACCTCTCCTTTATATTATCATGGTAGACTCTTTGAGCATAAGGCTAGATCAAGAGAAGATAGCTCAAAATATTCAAGGAACTCTTATAGTTAGGGGAACTAAAGTATATCCACTTGTAGTTCATGAATGATACTCTTCTCATGGGAGGGGCATTGACTATCATTGCGTAGATATTTAAGGTGGTGCTAGACCAATTTATGAATGCATCAGGAATTCATATTAACAAGGGGGAAGTCATATTTATGGATGGAGCTCATCCCCTAATTAAATGTAGTCCATATCTAGGATATTATAATCCCCTTATGTTCTAAATTGGACATCATTCATGTATTTGGGAATGCCAATATCCCTCAACAACCCATTAATAGTGGATTGGGAACACATATTCATAAAATCAAAAGAAAAATGCAACAATGGGGCTCCCAATGGTTAAATATAGTAGTTAGGGTGATGTTACTAAAATATGTTTTGTCATATTTACCACTATATCAAGGCTCAAATATGTTGGCTTTAGTTGGTGTAAGGTACTAGATGTAATATAGTATGCATAAACATGAATATTCAGCAGATATCATTGGAACAACAAATTTAATATGCAGAAATAGGAATATTCGGCAGATATCAATGGAACACCAAAATATTGAGAAGAGAAATACCAGAAAGTATACCTTTATTCAAATAAATCAATGTTCACTTGCCTCTTCGAGGGGGAAACCTCTAGTAGAGCATATCTCTATTACAATAATTCTCAAGACAAAGCTTTATCATGCCTCATACTCTTATTTATACTAATTATATATTTTGAAGAACATTCTAGAGGAATATCTTTCTAGAAGCGAAAGCTTCTATTAGGTCTTCTTACATTGACTTGTTCATATTTATTAAATAGGCCTTATTGACTAATGTCAGCCTTTATTACATGGAAAATGTATTATTCTATCTACATGAGGGGTTAGGTAGGTTAGGTCCCTAACATGCCCTCCCCCTTGAAAAATAGCCTTGTCCCCAACACTTAAGATGATGAAATTGTTGCATAATGGTATTCAACTCCTATGTGGCATCTTCTAGTGGAGTATCCTTCCATTGAACTAAAAATTCTTTGATGGTGCGCTAACAGAGACGACACTCGTGTTGGTCCAATACAGCTTGTGGTTGTTGCTACGAGGAAAATATCTCTATGGCATGGGGTAAACCACAACAGAAAAAATGATACGTGAAAATCAACTCTAATCCCAAGTATGCTATACAAATGAAATGCTAACAAGACAAGGTCAAGATCCTACCTCGCTCGGAAATTCGATGCAGACCATTGTTGAGCACGAAACTCAAAGCTTTATACCTGCAACTTGTCCTCAACAACCAAGTTACGCAATCATATGGTTATAATATATAATGTAAGCACATAGATTAGCATAATCCATTAACATACATGACAAATACACCCATTGAATAATAATTCAAATATTTTCAAGATATCAATTGGACGAGAAAATAGTATTTCTATTCAAATAATCAACAGAAGTATATAGGTTACAAACTTGTGTAATGGCACATCTCAGAACCGAAAAACTAAGTCCCTCCAACTGAGCCTCCACCACTTCAATCCTCTACCAAATGCAAGCTCATATAAAGGAGACAATGAGGTTCTCCGTCATAAATGAGGAAGAGCTTAGGGGTTGAACACTAAGTTCAGACTTTCAAGGATAAATGGATGCAGACTCAACATGAAGTAAAATTTCTTCAGATTATCTTTGCTCTCAAAGTTGAATTCTCTCCTCCTTTTCAAGGCTTGGATATGGCTCAATTTATAGCCTTCAAATGGAACTGAAGGGAAAAGTCGGATCATTTCCAGTATATGGAAGGTCAAGGATCATGGATCTCGTGACATGACATGGAAACTAGACATAATTTTTAATTTTGAGCACCAAACTCGATGTACGCAGGTTGTAGTGGAGCAACCTGTGTATATGTGTGTTGCCTAACTGATAGGGCGCGTATATGTGGAAAAACAAAAATTGGCTCTGGAAGGTAAAAAAGGGCACTTCAAGTCTGCATAGAGAAATGGAAAGGCCATCCAAGAAAGTTGCATGGGGTGAGGAAAAAATTGTTGTAAAAGATTCCCCCTAATGTGTGAGGTCAGAGGAGTATCTGCGATGGCCGAAACACATTACAATTCCTAGAAGTGGAGTAATGGAGACTCGGTTGGAAGTGCTAGTTACTCATGAGAATATTACAATCCATAATGACTTTGTACACATGGCTTCCAATCTAAATTACACTACAGATCCATGTGGAAATATACCAAATAGTTGTTCATGGCTATGAATAGGCAATACAAAACAGACACATTCCATAGGTTGTCATAGTCATGAACAAGGCCTAGTGGAATCCAGTCTCAAAATCAATCAAACGATATATGTATATAATGGAGTACAATCTGATCTCCCATGATCACTGAAGTCATATAGGTACCGGTCCAATGAAACATAGAAATAGGATAGGAATGTTGCTACTGTAAGCTGGAAGTCTTCTACACTATCCGTCAAAGGTGCAAGGCTACATCATGTGAATAAAGGAGTTGATGTCGAACATAATGAAACTTCATTTGATTACCGGTCATTAAGGTATACCGTTAACAAACATGAGACAACCTATCTATTATGAAAGTAGGTATCAAGGCACTGAGTACATTCTTACAAGTGTGAATAAGGGTGTTTAGGTCGAACACTTGAAGAATCCATCGATCAGGAAACATTGATGTATTCCCAACTGTCGATGGTGGGAGAACCTACCATTGATGACTGCAAGCCTTTAGGTACTCATAGGACTCTAGGTCTCATTTCCAGAATAGATGAGTTAAGTCGATGGAAAGAGACTCGCTGAAAGGAGAGAATTAGAGCATCTCTCATCAATCAACACTAGGTATAAAGAAATAGCTTGATGATTAGGAGCATCTCGGATGAATATGATGTTCATGAACCAATGACCATGTGCGTCTTTCACATGCACCAGATGCAAGTAGTGCACGAAAAATGCCCTATAATAGCAACCAATAAGGAATATTGTCGACAAAGGAGAGGAAACCATCAATAAGGATAATGGCATCCAAGGCACTGCATGAATCCCAATGTGTGAATAGATTTATTTTTTTCGAACACAAGGGAAACACCCCGGTCAGTGACCAATAAGGAGATGTCAATTATTGGGTTCAAGGTTGCCTACCCATAATGAAAGTAGGACCAGGGTGCATGGTAATGCACGAAAAATACCATTTAATAGCAACCAATAAGGAATATTGTCGACAAAGGAGAGGAAACCATCAATAAGGATAATGGAATCCAAGGCACTACATGAATCCCAATGTGTGAATGGATTTATTGTTGTCGAACATAAGGTAAACACCCCAGTCAGTGACCAATAAGGAGATGTCGGTTGTTGGGTTCAAGGTTGCCTACCCATAATGAAAGTAGTACCAGGGTGCATGGTAGGACTATAGCTTCATGTGACTCTGAGACACACTGAGGGTATGGCTGACATTCAAAGTCAAGAGTTCTGAGAAATGGTCGAAATAGGATTATAGACTTCCTTTGAACAAGAGCATGAGACATATGGATAACTCAGGAAACACAGACTTGATGATGAAACTTCATGATGCAGGAGGCATCAACAAAATCTCCATAGGGATTGGAAGAATAACCAGTTGAAGGAGTAAACTCTAAGTAATGAGCTCAACTTCCTAAGGTCATGTTAAACCAAAAATTTGGAAGATAGTGGACTCAAAATGTTTTGCTTTGTTCAAAGGTGACACGAATGTTGTCGATATGAGATAATATTATTTTCCCACCCACTTTTTTTTTTTTTGTTTTTTCCATAGGAAAAGAAATGTTATGATACAAGAGAGGAAATGAGTGTCATGAGTAAGCAACTAGCTCCAAACATTGGAACATACCTATGCTCAATGAAAGGAAGTGCATGCAAGGCATGGACACTCGGGGGAATGTTTCATCTTAGGGTACATGGTGTCAAGTTGCAAAGGATATAAACAAGGCTCTGCTTGGATAGTGATGAAAATTGTTGAGGTAAGAGGCTTACAACTAGAAATCAGGAACAAGAAATAGGCTCAATACTGCAAGTAGGAGGATGGAATTCAATTACAACTTAACTCCAAAGAATGTCCTTTTTCGTAGATTTAGTCCCCTAGGCCCAAAAAGGTATAAAATAATACCCAGGAGAACTCTTCTAGACATTGTTGACTAGAATGTTCATTTTTTGTAAGTAGTCTACTTGGTCCAAAAAAAGGGTTAAAGTTACACCAAATAGATGTCCTTTCAAATCCATTTAACGAGTGTGAACGAGATAAGTTTACTCGCCAATATTTTCTCCTTTTTAGAGAGTCAGAAAAGAGCTTAAACAAGACTCGGTGGGAGTCCCATAGGCAAGGATTAACATGTTTGTGAATAAGAATATGAGGTTCAAATGCACAGTCATATTGAAACTATTAGGAACTCTCAGTCCTATGGACTAACTTCTTCATGGGCACCAAATGGCACAAAGATTCTAACTAGGGCACCCATGTTTGGTAGTCTTCTACAACTTAATAATGACACTTCTAGTAGCAGTAAGAAGGTTATGTGTCCCTAATAAATGTGTTCGTTCCTAAGGTGTATGGATCACAATCATAAGACAATGCAAGAATGAAAAATGGATTGACAACCTATCATATATGTTGGTGAAAGAAAATACCTACCGAAGGCACGAACGAGCGGTATGATGCTAGAAACCACAAAAGAATCCCAGACAAAACCACCAAAACCAACTCTTTCCACTGTATTATTAGTCCATAAGGTCAAAAAATCAACACAAACTATATGAAGTGGGTAAAAAAATTATACTAATAGTAAAATTAGACCATTTTACCATACCATTTGAGTTTTTTCACCCACATAGTGAATTTTAGGCCATTTTTCCCACGATATTCAAGTGTCAATTACAGGAGCTACGATCAATGGAATTAGCAACCGTTTAGACCAAGTAAGTGACCATCCCCTCTTCTTCATTTTTAGTGGTTTGAAATTTAAATTTAGTCCTCATTTTTTTGAGTTTTAGAGGGTGCAAAAAGTAAACTAGGGTGTACGCAGGTGACAGTTCATCGAGTCACGTACATGCATCCATGTATGTGGGAAAATAAAATCCTACCCACGTATATGCGGCCCTATACGTGACTATAAGCATGCTATCCTCGCATACAAGTCCGTGAACATCTTTTTTGAAAATATTTGACTCATAAATGAATTTTCCTTTGCAGGATGGTGATTGAATAGAGGGAGAGGGAACATGAAGAGATAGATGCAGCAGTAGAAAGAGATGTAGGGTCCCAAAAAGATTTAAAAATATGTGGCCTTTATAAATTTTGGGCTCTCAAAGGAATGAGGGCTCAGGTCATTTTACTCCAGATGCTCATAAACTACTGGGATTTGGAGACAGACGCCTTCAATCTCGATGGGAAACCATCGAGGATTGAAGTGGACAACATATATTTTTATCACAGGACTATCTCGCCAAGGCGAGGTGGTGAATCTCAAGAACCAGGGGGCTGGGGATGGTATGACTATGGAGGAGTACATTTCCACCCATTGTGTTGCAAGCACAGATAAAGTAGGGACCAACTCCCAATCATGGAAATCAAGAACCTGAGCTTAGAGATCGTCGTACTTGTTCTTACACAGATCTCGAGGTCAGCCTTAATGCACCATACCTTGAGGCCACTCATGTTCTATGTGTTGGAGTGTTTATGACCCACTATTTATGACTGGTGTACCTCATTTTTGGCTAACATGAAGATCCAGCTGAGGAATTGCAAACAAGGGAGAAAGAGAAATTTTGGATTTGCATCCATTCTGTGTATCTTTTTCTTTGAGCGGGTTCCATGATTGAGCCATAGAGTAGATATTATTCCACATGGACCATGCGATACAACATTGTCATGGTGGACCGATGTGATGAGGCAGTTAGGAGGTGGTAGGGTGCCAACCCCCTACAATGATGAGTTATTTTTTCGGTGGCATCAACAGGTTATAGCCATTTAAAACTATCCTTATGACGGGATTGACTACAAATGGGATCCAGATATGCCTTTGCCACAAGGTTCCGCCTACGGTGATATTGGTAATAAATGTCTTTTATAGATTTCATTTATTTTTGTGTTTTTTCAAAAAGAATAAAAAATGCAAATATTTGTGTATGGTATTAAGTATTAACAATTGTTTTTTAATGTAGATGTAGGTTCGCGACGACTAGATAGATTCCCACGAAATCGGTGGAGGATTCGGGGATATGAGCATGCAAGAGGATATGCGGGGAGAGTGTTGCAAAATGTGTAGGGGAACCTGTCTCAATTGATGCACAGGATTCCTATGGTTCAAGTGAAGGATCTGCCAGAGGCTATGCACTGGAAGGTGGTGGGTGTGCCCTGTGCGTGGGTGCGACTCTTTCAGTGTCTCGCAAACGTCATAGTGTTCTATGATGATATGCATCTGGCGCCAAAGGTGTAGATTCCATGGTCATATCTGTACCGGCCATATATGGTGTGAGCCCCATTTTGTACTATTACACCATATGTTTTGAAAAGATGAAATATAAAAAATTTGGTCTTCAGCTTTACTTATATATGTTACAATGTGTACATGCATGAATGTATTTTTTTTACTTAGTTATGTGACAAATGTCAATATAAAACATAATTAGCATATGCATCGGATACATGATTAGAACTACTAGGTATGTGATTATAAGTACAAAAATCAAAGTAACCTTCCAAAAGTCGTACCTGTAGGAAACATCAGAGTAGAGTAGGGTCTCGCACACAGTAACTATTGTTTAACTAACATACGACTAACTGGGAGTCTAGGAGAACCTCTAAATATAGAATAGCATGTGAAATGGTGTTGTGTAATAGTTCTCTAATGGTGCTATACTCATCCACATTATTCATTGATGGCTCCAAACAAACGCCACCTGAAGATACCAATTGGCCTTCAAGTGAGTAAATGACCGAAGCGGCGGAATCCATGTTCCATGTATGACGAATAGCAACATCTATGAATCCTAGGTAAATTGAAGACTTCGTTGACATCTGCCAACCAAAGGAAAAATTGATAAGAAAGCCAATGACACAAAGGAAAAGATATATATATATACACTAAGATACACTAGTATACAGAAGGTCATGCCCAAACTTGAGGGCTCAAGTGTAATACCTTTTAAGGTAGATCCCATTTCAAGGTTCATCCAGCATATTCCATTCACAATATTCTAATTCATAGGCTCCTTTCTCTAAAACATGTCATGCGATATAAGGACAGTGCCACATGGGGTTGAACTTGCCTGCCCCCAGTGGTTCTTTGGCTTGGTCATATAGGAGAACCAAGTCACCCTCAACATACTGTCGAGGACAGACAAACCTATCATATTGAACCTTAACACATCATTTATTATCTTTGAAAGTCATAGATGCATCTCAAAGTTGCTCATCAATACGCTCTAGGTGCACAAGGCACTCTTCAAGATTGGATGTGTCAGGTAGGAGATATATTTCCAGTTTGAGGGAAGGGATTTTGCATTCAATCAGAAGTATCAACTCCATGTCATGTACTAACTAAAAAAGGAGAAAAATTGATGGAATTCTTTACCGTGGTTCGACATTCCCAAAGTGAAGAGTAAAGCATCAGATGCCAGTCAGATTTACTCTTGCTGAATTTTTTTTGCAAGATGGTCTTAAGAGATTTATTCACCGCCTCTACTTGTCAATTTTTCTGGGGATAATAAGGGGAAGAGTGACCATGCTTAAACCCCAGTTTTGATGCTAATTCCTTCATCATTTCATTCTGAAAGTGACTTCCATGATCAGTGACAATATCTTTTGGGATTCTAAACCGGGCTATAATTTGGTTGAATATGAAAAATGTTGCAGTCTTACCATTGGATTTAATGGGAAGCATGGAATTTTCCCATTTAGTGAAGGGACCGCTGGTGATGCCTGGATGAAGAGGGGTTGGGTGTGAGTGAATTTTCCTAGAAAACACCTAGCAAGGGTTTACTTCTGAGTCGCTTCAACACAATCTTTAAAAATTGACGAAAAAAAATAATCAGCTCACAATATTTTTTGGGATGTCGCAAGCCTGGATAGATGACCACCAGAATCCCCACTGCAGCAGTCACTGATAACGGACTCATACTCCTCATGATTCAAGGAAGGACGCAAAATATTATCTACTCCCTGACGATATAAAGTATCATCAATGATAAGGTAGTGTTTATCTTGATGACGTATATGTCGTCGATCGTCTATCAACAGATGTTGGGATAGCTTCAAGGTTTGAAGATAAATTACACTGTCTCCATACTAGGGCTCCGAAGACAAGATAAGGAAGATATGTCCATTCACGAACGAATCGTCATGAAAAATGTCCTCATCTAGTTCAGGGAAGTCTGATATCAACTCAGAAAAAACTAGCGATTTCTTAGACTTCGTCGAAGAAAAATCAAGATCAAATTCTTGCAAAATAACAATCCACTTATTGTATTTCCCCCCCTATGATATGCATGGTAAGGACATATTGAAATGGATTAATATCTAAAACTACGGTAGTTTTGAAAAATAATATATAATTATGTAATCTTTGAATTGCTTGTACGACGTCCAAGGCTAGTTTTTCTATGTGGGAGTATTTAAGTTCAGGACCAACTAAGTTTCAATTGAGATAGTAGACAATGTGCTCATGGATTTCATCGTCCTCTTGAACAAGAAACATACCAATTTTCCCTTCAGACATGGAGATATAAATCAAATAGTCTTGATTGTAGTCTAGATGCTTCAGCAGAGGCGCCAATACCAAGGCTTTCTTAATAACATCGAAGGATTCATGGGATGGCTCATCCCATATAAACGAAGTATCCTTCTTCAAAAGATGCATGAAACCCTTAGTTAAATTGGAATAGTTCACTATGAACCAACATAAAAATTTATCCCTCCCTTGTAAACCTTGAAGTTGTTAAATGTTGTGTGGGGAAGGCAATTGAAGTATTTCCTCAACTTTCATAGGATCCACCATGATCCCATGCTCAGAGACTACGAATCCTAAGAGATGGCCAGACCTAATGCAGAAGATGCACTTGTGAGGGTTCAAACAGATGTGATAGTAATGACATATCTCAAATACTAATCGTGTAAGTTTTAAACCTACGAAGTAAAGCAATGCATATAGATTCTTAAGCAAAACAGAATTTAATCAATGGCTCATTCACATAGTACACAAATATTTATACAAGAAACCCTCAACCGGGAAAACCTTTCTTATATTCATTATGTCGAATTTCACCATTCACTATACAATATATACAATGTTTTTAGTAAACCGCTAAAAATAGCAAAAACCGAGATTGTTTTTAGTAAACCGCTAAAAATAGAAAAAACCGCCCAAAAAAAATTCCAGGGCACTGCCCCGGGCTACCGCTCGTTCCCGAACGTTGCTCATAACTAGGGGGGGCATACCTTCCCCCCCTAGGACCCTCCTAGGAAAGTGCTCGACGCACACACCACAAACATAGCACTAGTACGAGGGATCATCAGACGCAGTTGTCATATCTGACGCGCCCACACACACACATGCAAACAATATAACACATACCCAACATTATCCCACTTGTTGTTTTCTTTGCATCCAAGGGTTCAGGGGATTATATAGTCAACAATCCACGGCAGCAGTGCCCATTTTTACTCTACACCAGGAGAACTTTTATGTGCTCACAGACTTGGTCAATGAATCTACAACATTCTTCAAAGTGTCAACCTTTTCCAGCAACACCTTCTTTTCCTCAACCATGTCTCTCACAAAGTGATACTGAACATCAATATGCTTTGTCTTCGAATGATAAGCTGGGTTCTTTGCCAGGAATATTTCACTCTGACTATCACAATCTAATCTCACTGCTTGTTATACCAACCCAATACCTGAACACAATCTTTGTAACCATACTGCTTCCTTTCTTGCATGAGTGGTTTCCATGTATTCAACTTTTGTAGTTGAGAGTGCCACTACAGCCTGTCTTTTTCTCATCCAACTGATTACTCCTCCAAATAGGTTAAACACATACGCACTTGTAGATATTCTACGATCCACATCTCCAATGAAGTCTGCATCAACAAATCCATGTATGCCCACCACTCTGTCCAATACCGGTCTTCCTTGGTAGCATAATCCATAACTGGTGGTGCCAAAAAAATACCTGAAGACCCTCTTTACTGTTTTCCAATGCTCCTTCCCTGGTTTTGACATATACCTGCTCAAAAATCCCACTGCATGTGCAATGTCCGGTCTAGTACAAACCATTGCATACATCAAACTGCCAACTGCACTGGCATACGGAACATGGGACATGTCCTCTTCTTCTTCCTATGTCTTGGGACACTAATCTGCAGAAAACTTTACACCTATGGGAATAGAAACCTTGACCGGTTTAATTCCATGCATATTAAACCTCTGCAATATCATCTCAACATATTTTCTCTTATTCAACCAGAGTTTCCTATTTTCACAATCTCTTTTAATCTCGATTCCCAGAATGAAGTTAGCAGCACCGAGATCCTTCATGTCAAATTTGGAGGATAGCTGTGATTTCACCTCTTTGATAACATCCATGTTATTTCCTACCAACAACATGTAATCAACATACAACACTACATAAATGAAGTTATTACCAACCTGCTTGGAATATACACAGTGATCAACCCTGCTTCTTACAAATCCCAATCCAAGGATGTATGTGTCAAACTTTTGGTACCACATCCTAGGTGATTGCTTCAGACCATATAGTGACTTCTTTAGATTACAGACCAACTATTTATTTCCCTTCACTGCAAAGTCTTATGGTTGCTTCATGTAGATTTCTTCTTCCAGATCCCTATGTAGGAATGTTGTCTTCACATCCATCTGTTCCACTTCAAGATCAAAAGCAGTAGCAATAGATAAAGAAATCTAATAGAAGTTAACTTAGCAACAGGAGAAAAAATATCACCAAAGTCAATTCCCTCTACCTGGGAATAACCTTTTGCTACTAACCGAGCTTTGTATTTCTCCACTTT
>JZKD02S2043923.1:269749-290537 GCA_000966675.3 Picea glauca
AGATTTATACCCAAAACCCTCAACCAGGAAAACCTTTCTTATATTCATTATGTTGAATTTCACCATTCACTATACAATATATACAATGTTTTTAGGTATTCCGTAGATACCAACACCCTAATCCCTAAAACTGGGATTATTTTTAGTAAACCACTAAAAATAGCAAAAAACGCCCAAAAAAACAAATTTGGGGCGCTGCCCTAGGCTAACGCTCATTGCAGAATGCTACGCGTAACCAAGGGGGGCATACCTGCCTCCCTTGGGACCCCCCTAGGAAATTTCTTGGCGCACACGACACAAACAGAGAAATAGTACGAGGGATCGTCAGACACATTTGTCATATCTGACACGCCCAGACACACATGCAAAGAATATAACACGTACCCAACATTCTCCCACTTATTGTTTTCTTTGTGTCCAGGGGTCCAGTGGATTATATAGTCAAAAATCCAGGGCAGCAATGCCCATTGTTACTCTACAATAGGATAACTTTTTTGTGCTCACAGACTTTGTCAAAGAATCTGCAACATTCTTCAAAGTGTCAACCTTTTCCAGCAACACCTTCTTTTCCTCAACCATGTCTCTCACAAAGTAATACTGAACATCAATATGCTTTGTCTTCAAATGATAAGATGGGTTATTTTCCAGGAAGATTGCACTCTGACTGTCACAATCTAATCTCATTTCTTGTTGTACCAACCCAATACCTGAACACAATCTTTGTAACCATATTGATTCCTTGCTTGCATGAGTGGCTGCCATGTATTCAGCTTCTGTAGTTGAGAGTGCCACTACAACCTGTATTTTTCTCATCCAACTGATTTCTCCTCCAAATAGGTTAAACACATACCCACTTGTATATATTCTGTGATCCATATCTCCAGCCCATCCTGCATCAACAAATCCATGTATGTCCACCACTCTGTCCAATCCCGGTCTTTCTTGGTATCACAGTCTATAACTGGTGGTGCCACGAAGATACGTGAAGACCCTCTTTACTATTTTCCAATGCTCCTTCCTTGGTTTTGACATATACCTGCTCAAAACTCCCACTGCATGTGAAATGTCCGGTCTAATAAAAACCATTGCATACATCAAACTACCAACTGCACTGGCATACGGAACATGGGACATGTCCTCTTCTTCTTCCTGTGTCTTGGGACACTGATCTGCAGATAACTTTACACCTATGGGAATAAGAACCTTGACCGGTTTACTTCCATGCATATTAAACCTCTGCAACATCGTCTCAACATATTTTATCTGATTCAACCAGAGTTTCATGTTTGGACGATCTCTTTTAATCTCCATTCCCAGAATGAAGTTAGAAGTACCAAGATCCTTCATGTCAAATTTGGAGGATAGCTACCATTTCACCTCCTTGATAACATCCATGTTATTTCCTACCGACAACATGTCATCAACATACAACACTACATAAATGAAGTGATTACCAACCTACTTGGAATATACACAGTGATCATCTTTTCTTCTTACAAATCCCAATCCAAGGATGTATGTGTCAAACTTTTGGTACCACATCCTATGTGATTTATTCAGACCATATAGTGACTTCTTTAGCTTACAGACCAACTCTTTCTTTCCCTTCACTGCAAATCCTTCTGGCTGCTTCATGTAGATTTCTTCTTCCAGATCTGTTATAACCCTAATTTGCACCAGACATGCTTACCTAGCATCAAGCCATCTCAGATTCCTTCTTTGCCAAAACACCATTGAACAACTCTTCTTAAAAACCCCTTTTATAAAGGCCCACGCGCCCTACCCCATTACTGCACGTGTTTACATGCTAGCTGACCCAAGACAGCCCATGTGTACCTACAAAAGAACGAAAAAAGGAAAGTTGTTGATGGAACACACAGATTTGGGTAAGTTAACTAAACCTTTCGGCCATGCATGGCCGGTCATTTGACCAAATACCTAACTCCTTCTAACCTATCAAAGAAGGGGTAGGAGTCCCATTTGGAGGAGGAGAATCATAGTAAATAAGCTATATCTGATTAAGCATTCCCTTTGTCCCAACCTTTAGCCATCCTTGTGCAAAGAGAATTATAGAGAAAAGCAGTTGAAAGACAGTGGAAGAAGATCCCAGGACCAGGATCGAGGAGCAGTGGCCAAATTTATCATTGTAAGGTATCATTGTGAAGTTAATAAAAAAATTGTTTTTCTCGTCCCGCCATATGAGATCGTCATTATTGGAATATTGATTGTATGATTGATTAAATATCTAAACTATTAGTTCATAGATCAAATGCATGTGGATTTCTTTGTGTGTCTTTAGTGAATGCAGGTCATCATTGGGATGAGAGTTGCAGTCAAAGAATGACCAAGCGCGAAAAGGGATCGACATCAAAACACGAAAAATAAGGTACATCAACTTAATCTCTTGAGCCTTGTATTTACGCTAGCTGAGGAAGTGTCAGTCGCATGTATGATTCCAGAAATTTTCTTTTAGAGAGGTATTCATCCTCTCCCCTGTCAGAAATAATCCTTCTCGGGGTTTTTCTGGAACTCTTTATAGTCTTTGTTGTTTGCAGTCTACAGCTTGGGTTTCACCTCAGATTGGTTTGTTCTATGAATTTTTCCTTGAATTGTTTTCTTTTTTCTGTTATAGTAAGTGTCTAAGTCTTCAAGAGATCCTGGTTCTCAGTACCATTAGTCTCTTCCTGGTTTGGATTGCTTGGGCTTTCATTTGTCTTAGAGTTTCAGAGATACACGCGACATGTATAAGGCCAGAACGCATGTACACACGCCCTGACTTTACACAGCTCGCGTGCAAATGCTTGTTGTTGAACTGTCAGCAACGTGCCTGTGGAGAAAATTTTTGTTTAAGGTAAGGATATCATCCTTTCCTTTGAAAAGAGTTATACCTCTCAGGATTTTGGGTCTCAGTCATAGCGGTCAGTAACTTAGGTTTGATCACAATAATAACTTTCTTTTTCATTACAAAAATTTCCTCAAAATTTTCTTTTTATAGGGTTTTTAGACAAGTGTGAGAGTCTAGTTTTAATTTGCTTGTGTGTTATTTTTAAAGTGACTCTTTGCGATCTGCGCTTAGGCCAGAAGTTTTCTTGGTTTTTACTTGTTGATATTTTACCTTTTTTCTTTGTGAGCATTCAAATAAAAAAAAATCTTTTATTTCTTTATTTGGTTGAATAGTGTTGTTTTGCATTAGTAACCAGGGAAAATTCTTTGCTTTCATAAGTTATTGACGGTTTACTTAGATCATAAGTAGCTCTTAGTCTAGTGAAATCCTTCTTTGAGTGTGTTGTTCAAAGATCTTAGAAAATTTTTAGTTTGAAAAGTTGTTTAAGATTGGATTCAAGAAGAAGTTATTTTTCTTCCAGCTTTCTGTTTATTTTTTTTTCGTCTTTCAAACATCACTAGTTTCACTTTCATAACCTTTGACTTAAGACAAGCCATAAAAATTAACGCTAAATCTAATATTCATTAAACTTTTTAAGTTTGTATGGTCAACTAACTTGTTTAGGGTTAGGGGCTTGAATTAGGTTGGAGAGGAAACTCATCAAGGCCATTAAATCAAACATTGGAGTCTGAGTTAGGGAGTGTCAAAGTCCAGTATTGTGAAAATTATCCGAGACCCCCCTCTAACACAGGGGCCAAACATGAGGTCGCATGTGGAAAGGTATCGGAGATAACCCCTCCAAAGATGGACCAATCGTAGTGGAGAACACATATAGAGGGCTTGCCTTGGGATTCCGTCAATTGAATTTTCCATGGAGCTTCGTGGGTCTTGAATCTGTTTGAGGTCCTCAGTTGTCTTCCGGAACACTTGCCTTCGATACCCTTGACAGGTTTCGGGCTAATTACCCTGGTCATTGTGGTCTACCTGACTTTCAACTGTACCTGCCTAGTGATTGTTCGCGCGTTGGCAACCTAGTTGCCTATCTTTTTAGAGACATACACAGGTGACTGCAGGGGTATACCGCAGTACCTAAGACAGACATCGGGCCACGCTATGCAGAGTATACCCAGAGGGTGCTTCCATGTTCGAGTTTCACTTGCACCGGTAAGTTACTCTAGTGTTGGTTGTTGTAACTGTTCTTCCAACTAGTTTAGTGTTTGCTTGTTTTATCTTGGAGGGAACTTTTTAGTGTGTGTGTTTTTTTTGAACGAATAGAAAGCCCTAGTGTTTCTTTGATCTTCTCACACAATGGAGGATCAGAATCTCTATCGGTCACAAAGGCTTCTGGGTGTATCACCGGTTACACTGGAGCCACCTCTGCCACCACTAAGGCGAAAGCCAGACCAACAAGGGTCTTTTGAAGCGACCGGGTCACAAGAAATTGTACCCGACCAACATCCGGAGGAAACGACCATTTTAGACTTTGGAGTGAAATCTCTTGGTCCATCTGAAACTCCAACCGCTTATCTTTCGGCACCCATCATCGTACCAATTCACCCTTACGAGTGTCAGACAGTGTCGCACACAGCAATGGAAACAAATGCTACCACTTCTTCTGGGATTTCTTCAATTCCCACTACGGTTGTCACCACAAGGGATTTTCCACCTCCTAACCCACCATCACCGGTCCAAGCCATCATGGTCTCAACCGCCTCTACCTTGAGCAGTGGTCCAATCCCATTTATGGTGGCGGCCACTACCCCTTTCACACCGAGTGCGACAAGCCCTCCATTCTCATACGAGATGCCTAGCTCAGGTACAAGTCCTGTACTTTCCTACTCCACTTTACAGACTTTAGGTCTGGGGGCAGGGATCTCTAATGCTCCTCTACAAGGAAACATGGGGAGCGCTTCAGATCCTTTTAATGCTTTCCCTTATGGGGGAGGTCATATACCTCCTTCGTCCCCTTCACTCGGTGGCACCCACCAGCAATCCGTTGGGCCACCCATGCACCATATTTTATTTAGAGTAGGGATTCAAGGACCACCTTCTCATAATATGTTGGTCGGTTCGACACCATTTTCTTTGTTCGGTGCATTTGGTAACAATGCTTTCTCTTCAGCTACTTTCCCGACTGGGGGTAACCCCAGTTACGGAAAACCTATTCCTATGCAGGGTATTATTCCTGCACAGGGGGCAAACCCAGGAACTTCTTCTGCATCAAGACCTTGCAATTCTTGGCAGGGATCAGTTCCCTCATCAGGAATGTCGATCTGGGGAAATTCTTTTCACAACCAATGGAACCCCGGGCAAGGTACTATGCCTATGCCCATGGGATCGGCATGGGGCAACCCTTACCAAAGTCCTTCGAATGTAATGCACGCCCAACCATCTACATCCTATTTTTGGAATCAGCCAATGATTTCTCCTCACACGCAGAATTAGTACGCTATTCATGTCCATGGTTTTTACCAGAACCCAAGCCAGCAACCAAACTTTTCCTGGCAACCTGGTGCCAGTCAAACTCCAGGTCCCTTTTTCCATGGTTATCACCAACAACCCAAAATACCTTTCCTGGCAACCTTACATTTGCAAACTTGACAAGGTTGTTGAATCACCCTATCTGTCATGATCCGCGTTGCCCCCCTATGTTGACGAAGTTGCCTTCGGACATACCAAAGTTCGAGGCCAAGTCTAATGAATATCCAGGATATCATGTGACTACTTTTCACCTTTGGTGCTCGTATAATTCGTTAAATGACGACTCTGTATAGTTGTGATTGTTTCAAAGTACTCTCATTGGGAGTGCCACAGAATGGTACATTGAGATCGACCCCTCAATATACTCTTCCTTGGGTGAATTGGTAATGGATTTCCTCAACCATTTCCAATTACCTATGCGATACGACGTTGGCAAAGAATTGTTCACCAATTTTGCACAGACAAAAGCAGACCATATCTTTGATCACATATGAGAATGGAGACGCTAGAAGAGTTTAATTAAGGTGCCAGTCCCACCAGCGTTCCTGCTTGAGTGGTTCCTTAAGTCTTTGGTCCCACAGTTATCCAAAGGTGTCGTGACATTGGGAGTGTTTTCCGAAGAAGATGCCATCATGAGAGCTCAACAACTTGAGTTAATCTACTCTCAGTCTGGTTTATAATACGAGATCTTTCCAGATGCTCCACGCTCAATACTTGATAAAACCAGATAGAGAGTTGGACCACATGTCGATGGTATTGTGGCTTCAGCACAAACAAAGCCCGTTGAACAACTAATGAATCAATTGCAACAATTGTCCATACAGCACACATCAGACAACCAGACAACTGTTTTGGCTACTCCCCCTACCCAAACATTAGATGTACACAACGTGCAATCGACAAATCCAAAGGCCACCCAACAGACCGAAAGAAAGAAAAAACAACAAAAGAAGGGTAAGGGGGATAAGAGACCCACTAATAATGCTAGTGGGGGAAACACTGAGAAATGGAAGGCAAGGTATCTGTGCAACCTGTGTGTGGAAGACCACCCGACCCACCAATTTCCTCAGCTTGCAGAGGCCCAAAATTTTGTGACACAGCAACAGCCTGTCATGTTAACCAATCCATTTCAACATGGGAAAAACCTAACCCAAGCCTCTATAAGTGTTGAAGGGGGAATTCAAGGACCCTCTCCGTCTTCGAGCAATCTCGCATACGCGAATGTGTATATGATGAAGGGTGATGATTTTATATCAACTAGAGCGCATGACTACAGTAAACCAAGCACTTCTGAGAAGGGAAAAGAAGACAAACTCCCATCTCTTCCTCTCCAGATCGAGAATACTTTGGGAGAAACAATGACACGCATCCCAAAAGGTGCATTCAAGAAATCTTCTCACAAACCAAACGCAAGGGCCACCCATAACTATTCTGTGGTGGAGGATTTGTCTCAAACATCTTGTGCGATGTCTGCTTTGGAGGTCCTCCAAAGCTTCCCTTCCCAGAGGAAAGATTTGTTAGCCTCTTTAGGATCTACTGAGACTTGTAATCCGGGTGCAATCATGTTGGATACAACTGACTTGAAACCTCATCTGCCTTACCATATAGCATTTCAGATAGTAGTGGCTTACCCCACGAAAACTTTTACTAGGGTGCCTCGACATGCGTCATGTCGTTGGCATGTTGGAAGGCCATTGGCCAACCCGTTTTGTCTCCATCACCTACTCTTCTCACTACTTTCGACGGTCATTCATTCCAACCACATAGCATCATTCCCTCTTTCCCCGTGCAGCTAGGAGGGAAGACCGTGTGTGTCGAGGTAGAAGTAGTCGACACATCCCTCGACTACAATCTCTTGTTAGGTAGGAGTTGGATGTATGCTATGCAAGTAGTGGTTGCTACATTTTTTCGGGTCTTATTGTTTCCACACGAGGGTCGGATCGTGACCATTGATCAATTATCCTTCTCGAGACCCGACCCTTCATTGGGGGCACCCGCGGTCTCGATGATTGATAATCCCCAACCAGGCATCATCAACGTAGGAGTTGGTTTGTGCCCATCTTTGATGGGTACCTTCGATTACCCGCCCCCTCAAGGTGATGTCAAGTTCATATCCGACCACCATAAGGTTGAGATTTTCCAAGTTTCATCATTTCACACGACTTACTTCAAGGATCCATGGATTCTTCCTTTCCCATCGGCCATGATGTAAGGGACAGGGCACCTTGGCATGTCCATGCCCTTGTCCACAGCCGAAGTAGCATACTCTTTAGTCCAGCAAGCTTCGGCCGACATAGATCCAACTCCTTCATAAGAGTTAGATTCGATTCTAGAGCCTATTTAGGCCCAAGGCTCTCTAGCTACTACTGATTTGTTAGACTTAGTATTGCCCTCCGATGAAGCAATAATTGAAGCAATGAATAGTCCGAACAAACCCTGGGACGATCTCCATAACAGATCATACTTTCTCCCAGAGTTAAGGAGAATCGAAGCAGGGGAATTCACCTTGACTATGACTGGAGATAGGTCTTGTCCTATTAATCCCTTAGCTACACATGAGGTTTATTCCAAGGGTAATATGAAAACTATCGCTGAAACTATACCGATTAATATCTCCAGAACCCCTGGCGTCGTGGAGAATGTTTTCATCAGAGCTGATTGTTCCCCTGAAGAGATTCAAGTCATCAAATATCTTTTTAAAAAAATCCATGACGTTTTTGCCTGGTCTTACGAGGAAATGCCAGGTATCGATCCAAAAATATCTGAACAAGAAATCACAACTAATCCAGATGCCAGGCATGTTCCGCAGAAGCTTTGTCCAGTTAATCCTAGGAAAGCAGCAGCCATTAAGGTTGAGGTTGAGAAACTGCTAAAATTCGGTTTTATCTATCCTATCCATTTGACCCAATGGGTGTCAAATCCTATTCCGGTCAATAAGAAACAGGGCACGATTCGTGTATGTACGGACTTCCGTGATTTGAACAAGGCCTTTCCAAAAGATAATTTTCCCACACCATTCATCGACCATATAATTGATGAATGTGCAGGTTGCGAGGCCTTTTCTTTCATGGACAGTTTTTTGGGATATAATCAAATACAAATCAAACCCGAAGACCAACACAAAATGGCATTCATTTTTCCATGGGGTACATTCACGTATCGTAAGATGCCCTTTGGTCTCAAAAATGCTGGAGCAACCTTTCAGTTGGCCATGTATTTTGATTTCCATGATCTCAAGCATATAGTTGAGGCCTATTTATATAATTTAGCATCTCGATCTCGCAATAGAACGAATCACCCCACACATCTCTGACTTATCTTTGAGTGATAGTCGCTACTTTCAGATTCGCTTGAATCAAAAAAAGTGCAGCTTTTGCGTAACATCAAGATGTTTGTTAGGTTTCATAGTGTCAACAACAGGGATCATGGTCGATCCTCTCAAGGTTGAGGCAATAGTCCAGTTGCCTTCCCCACGCACAATCCTTCAACTTCAGAGTCTACAGGGCAAGGCAAATTTTTTAAGACGTTTCATCGCCAACTATGCCGAGATCACAAAGGGCTTTATGCGCTTACTGGAGAAAGATGTTCCTTTTCATCGGGATGATGCCGCTAAACGCTCCTTCGATGTGTTGGAACATGCCCTCACAACTGCCCCTCTGCTTCAGCCACCCAACTATAACAAATATTTCTTATTATACCTGGTTGTAGCAGAGTCAACCATCGGCATGGTATTAGTTCAAGAAGATGATTTTCTCTCAGAATATGTGATCTATTACCTGAGTCGAGGCCTAGTCAGACCGAAACTTAATTATTCTCATATCAAAAAACTTGCGTTGGCAGCAGTCCATGTTGTTCAACGGTTCCATCATTATGTTATGTTTTGTAAGACCACCGTCATTGTCATTGTGAATCTGTTTCAATATGTGTTGACATGACGGGTAATAGGCGGAAATATCAGTAGATGGATAGTCGTCCTCTAGGACTTCAACTTAGATTTCATTTAAGAGAAATCCAAAAAGTCACTGGTCTTCGCAAAACTTATTTCAGAACTTTCGGTTGAGTTAGGTGATGTTATGCCTGAAGAGTCGCCTATCAGAGGAGATATGTTTTTTATTGCATCTTCGGATCCCTGGTACGGAGATATACTTACCTATATCCAGACTTTGAAGTTCCCCACCTCTGCTTCTCGTGATGAGCGTCACCATATACGCCATCAGGCCAAGAATTATCTCATACTCGACGATACGTTGTATCGAAGAGGTGTAGACTGCATCCTGCACCGATGTCTCACTCATGAAGAAGCAGTTATCGTGCTTAATGATTTCCATACCGGAGCATGTGGCGGTCATTTTTCTAGGTTGGAAATAACCCAAAATATTTTATGAGCAGGTTACTTATGGCCGATACTAATCAAAGATTGTATCGAATCAGTCAAGAAGTTCCACCCATGTCAGATCTTCTCTCAGAAGATGAGGGCACATCCTTCTCCCATGTTTCCTATCATCATAGTTGGTCCCTTCACCAACTGGGGGATTGATTACACTACATGCAACCCTCCTTCAACAAGGGGGCACCGTTATATCATTGTAGTCGTAGACTACTTCACGAAGTGGTTCGAAGCTATGCCAACTTTTAAAGATGATGGAGAGACTGTGGCTCTCTTTTTATTCAACCACATAATAGCAAGTTTCGGCATCCCGAGAGAGATTGTCACTGACCATGGCAGTCACTTTTAGAACCAAATGATGACTGAGTTAACATCAAATATTGGGTTGCGGAAAGAACATTCGTCGCCCTACTACCCCCAAGAAAATGGTCAGGTGGAAGCTGTAAATAAATCTCTTAAGACCATCTTACAAAGAACGATCAACTCATCCAAGTCAAATTGGCATTTGATGTTATACTCGGCATTATGGGCTTATCGAATGTCTGTTAAGACTGCAACCGGTTTCTCACCTTTTCAACTCATTTACGGGCTGGAAGTAGTATTTCCTATAGAATGTCAGATCCCGTCCCTAAAATTGGTAGTACAATTATTGTCAGACACTTCTCCACTTGAAGAACGGTTATTATACCTTGAGCGACTCAATGAACAATGTCATGATGCAACCCTGGCCAATGAGGCTCACAAACATAAAGTCAAGTGTCAGTATGATTGGTCCGTTCATCCTCGAATTTTCTCTGAAGGCGACCTTTTCCTAGTCTATGACCAAGATAAGGACCCCCTGGGGGCAGGAAAATTCAAACCCATGTGGTTCAGACCTTTCATCATAAAAGAGGCTCTAAAAAAGGGTGCTTATCATCTGGTTGACTTTGAGGGAAATTTTTTGGTGGATCCTAGAAATGGGCTCTACCTCAAGAAGTATTACTCATAGGTAGGACACCTTGGGTAACTTTTTGTAACATATGTATAGTCTTTGTACTATTACTTTCTAGTTTCTTTTAGTATCATGGACGTGTCATTTTTGATGTTATCTTTTGCAACTGTGGCAGATGTTAGGTGAATCGAAGGTGTTCATCGAGTACGCAGACGGTGCTAGCTGGCACACTCGAAGGCTCACCTCCGTAGCTTGGGTAATTTTTACACCTCGAGGCCAGTTATTATCTTTCGTAGGTATATGCTTAGGCGACACCAAAAACAATGTTGCTGAGTATAGTGTAGTTATTGAGTTGCTCTGTGACGCCCTGTCATTTGGTATCTCTCATCTCTGGGTCTATTTAGACACTCATCTGGTTGTGTCTCAGTTAAATAGAGTCTACCATGTTCATGATCCGACTTTGTTGAAATTATTAATACAACTGAGAGGGGGGGGGTGAATCAGTTGTATGTGAGCTTAAACAATATTAAGTCTGTTAAAACATTATTAAAATTTCCTCATGTGGTCATCAACAATATACAACATATGGACAGTAAAGGTAAAGAGTAACAGTCACACATAAAGTATACACAGAGACAAACTTTTCACGAGGAAACCCATAAAGGGATAAAACCTCTTCTTCTTCGAAATGATAGGCAGTCTTTTAAGTTCTGTACATCATCTATAATTGAGCACCAACTCAATGTGAGGCTGCAACCTCTGTTTTACAAGCTGCAACTTTTTTGAGAGCACCAACTCTCTGGTTTCTCTAGCACCCACTAGAAGGAAGCTTCAACTCCCCGAATATTCCAGCACCAACTGGATGGAGGCACCAACTTCCTGAATGTTCCAGCACCAACTGGATGGAAGCACCAACTTCCCGTTACACAGGCTCCAACCTGTATAACAGAGAACACTTATTCTCCCTAGCACCACCCTGCCACCCTGGTTTCTCTGGCTACAACCAGATGGAAGCTACAACTTCCTATGTTCAAGCACCCACTTGAACTTATGAGGACAACAATCCTCCCGAGCACCTCCCAACCTCCCTGAAATATGAAAGGATAAATACATAGACAATTTATGCAGATAAATCACTTCTTACCATTCTTTCTCTGTTCTGTAAATTTGATCTTCAACAAATTGTTCTGCAATTCTTCTCTTCCTCTGTTTATTTAGCAGGTATGCTCTGCATCAACTCGTACTCTCATTCTGCTTTTCTTCAACCCATTCTATTATTCTGCTCTGCATTTCATCTCACACTTCACATATGCTCCTTCTCATCCTGCGCATCCTCTTCTTCTATATTCTTTCAGTTTCATTCTTTTTCACTTGCAGAACGACCAACCAAATTCCGTCTCACTCATTTTCTTTTATACACACAACCTTGACGGTTCCACTTCACCTTCCAATAGACAAACCAAGGACACTTGTCTTAGCAACTGAAATGATAACTGATTCGCAATCAAGAATCCGTTTTGTTTAGCAGAATCGTAACTGATGAGTTACCTGTGTGTGAAGAAACAATAACCCTTAGATCTCATTCAAGTCTTATCTGCACCGTAGGATGACTTTTATAAATCTTGCCTTTAATTCGAGTTTCGTCATTTCGGCATTCCTTTGCCCAAGTTTCTCGACACTTTCACATCGTGATCTCCGAAACTCCGAATTGGATCTTATCTGGACTGACTCTTACTCTTCCCATGACCAAGGGCTGTGACCAAGGCTCCATGCGAAAGGCGATTTCTCGATTTCGCATATCGCGAATTCGTAATTCTTTATGTTCAATGTTCCTGTCACCTCCAAATCCTGATCTGTGAAATTATATTATGAAATCATATCAACGAACCAGATTATATCTAGATCTGACGGTTCATATTAAGTCGGGATATTACTCATCGCGATTTTGACACTCTGGACGATCGGTGTTTTCGTCAACTCGAATTCCAATCCCCGAAACTCCATGAAGAAGTCAGATCAACGGTCCAGATCATTTCTTTATTCAATGGCTGCGATTAAATCGTGAAATCGACATTCATGTTGCATTGTGTTCTTTGCCTTTCTATGTCGCGATTCGCGAAACTCTGATGTGGAGTTTGATCAACGGTCCAGATCTAATATTGACTTGACGGCTGCAATTGAATCGCGATATCGCATATCGCGAAATCGGGGTTCTTGTAGCATTTGTTTCTTTGCTTTTTGAATTCGCGATTCGCGAAACTCCGACACAGAGTTGAGCCAACAGTCCAGATATGTTCTTGATTCAATGGTTGTGATTGAATTGCGATATCGCATATCGCGATTTCGGCATTTTTGTTGCCTTGTTTTCTATTCCTCTTGATGTCGCAATCCCTGAAACTCTGATATGGATTTACATCTACGGTCCAAATCCAAGCTTGATTTGATGGCTCAAATTTCATCGCGATTTTTCATATTGCGAATACGCCCTTTTCTCTTTGCGCTTTAAAGACAGTGCAGGTTCTCCTCGATCCAACGGTGGTCGGACCCTGCACTCGGATCTGACGGCTGAGATCTGTCTCCCTCTTCAATGATCAGAGATTCTTCTTCTCAAACGATCTTTCACTGCTTTCGATCATTCACCTCTCTGAACTTATCTTCTGTTTGCCTGTCAATTACAAACTTTTTGTTCTCATTCCATCTTCACTGTTGCCATCAATGACAAGCATTCGTTGTCTGTTAACTGTATTTTAAATATTTTCCAACAGACTTTACACCGATGATTCCTTAGGGTACGTCTCTTAGAACAAAGCTTTGATTATATTACATATTTTCATGTTCCTAGGAGATTAAACCAAGTTACAGATACTCTAGCTAATCAAATTTTAGACTGGCATCTCGCACACATATAAAAAGACATACATATAAACATGTAAATACATTTTTAAAGGCAAATATGATCCATATGACACAAAAAGACATAAAAATCCATATATAATATCATAAGCACCAGAGTACATAGGTGGACACAAGCGCCTCAAAAATATGACCAGTAACGAGTCATGGGGCATATGCCCTCAAAACATATATACAGGTGGAGCTATCAAAGTCTAGACTAAGTTTTTGGCCTCTGGGCCCTGTTGTAATAGTCAACGGTGTTTGCCAAACGCCGAAACAGTCGGACCCACATCAGTGGTTCCCCCTTTACATGAGGTTGCATGGATGGTGGCAAATCCTCAATCTCTGCCATAGGGATGGTGTGAGTGAGAGAGGTAGAATTTCACTAAACTCGTCTCAAAACCCTCTCAACCTCACCGGCTGGAATCTATCCAACTATTGTTGGTCCCCCTGCGGCAGCAGGTGCGACCCTCGGCCGAGGACAACACTTTTTCCTCGCATAATCTGCAGGTCATGAGGGTCCCACATCTGCACACAATAGACACATATTTGTCAAATACTCTGGTATAAAAAAAAATGATATATTAAAAAAACACCATAAAAATGATATATGTTTCAAAAAAGAAAAAAAAAATGATGCAAACTTACCCATCTCGCCTCGCTCCTCGCCTAAAGGTACAGGGATCTTAGGATCTCTCGAGAAATCAATCCCAACATAAGGATAATCCTCTATGGATGGGATCTGCCACGACAACCAAGAAAAGAAGTCATCATCGAAGGACTCATGGTCCTTCCACCACCCTATCATGGCAGCAACACTGCCCATCTGCAAACCGCAGGAAGAGAGGCCTAATGTCCTCATACCACCACTCGAGGACTGAAACTAGGAACTCTTTCAAAGAAGAAAGAGCATAGAATCATCATGAACCCGAAGTTCCTCTGCGTCCGCAACTAGCAATCTATCAACTGCCTCTTCATACAATCCAGCAGTGTAGTGCTCCAGTCAAATATCTATGCATTTAAGCACTGGACTGCATAGTTCATCTGTGCATGGGATGCCTGATGTAGCGCCGCAGAACCAGTCATCCGCCCAATAAGAAACACAATCACCTACAGTGATAAATCAGTGATCTTGCTTATTGGCACCTGCGAGCTCGATCGGTCTGTACCAGCCTCACAATAAAGTCCTATCAATTCCAATATGTTATGAGGCCCCGAAGGAAATGTCTGGAAATTGATTGGTTCCCCTCTTCTAGAGAGGCCAGTCAAAAAGTATATGTCCTATGTAGTAGGCACCAGTGACTTCCCCTCTAACATAAAAGCTTCTACGTCAGGGTGTTAGTATTCAACCAAGGCATTCAGTAGCCTAGGTTGTGCTCTCATGAAAGGACATAGAAAAAAATTGAGCAAACCACATTACATTAACACTACCACAGCATTAGGGTCTTCCCCAACTAGTGCGTTGATATCCTCATGCTCTCATTCTCTCCATTTCACATACATCCTGCACATGGGAAAATTTTCATAGGGTTAGGCCTTGCTTTTAAACCTTTTTGCACTTATGAGAGGGTCCACGCGGGCTATTGTGATGACAGTCATGTGTACACGTGCTCTGACATCAGACAGAGTGAGTGTACACACGGGTTGTCATAGGACAGCCCACGTGGACCTAGGGCCGACCTTTTAAAGGTTGACGCCCCCCCAAGAAACCAAATTAAATGCATAAATAAAGAATTAAAAAGAAAAGGGAGGTAGTTTATACTTACTTGGTCCAGATGGATGGTCGTTTCGTCCACTGTAGCTCCCAAAATCACCACTTTTATCAAAGGGGGTTTTTTTCTCCAGAGTCAATTTCCAAATTAGCAATGGTGATAATGAGCTGCCAACTTCTATTTATAGACTTTTTGGCCCTTTTTTGTCATTTTTGTGGCCCCCCTTATCATTTTCTTTGAATTGAAAATCATTTAGAGTGATTTGGGAGTTGCTTTTAAAGGTTACAATCGGGAATCGGGACATTTTTTGGAGATTTGGGTCACTTTTGACAGTCCGTGGGAAAAACCTTAGATGGTCAACTTGAGCATATAGGTTAGGTTTCCACCCCTACTTTTGTATCTCGTTGTCTTTATCCCTTTTCCATAGGATCGATCCCATTAGGTTGCGACATGGAACCATCCTTGTTGCTTTAGAAGTGTCGTGATTTGGTGGTAGAGCTTACTGGAACATGGATTCCCTAGGTAGATCCTAGTTGCATTATGGTGTCCATGCTGTCACTAATGACTGTAGGCTCGGGAGTCCTTTTTGTTTTGCCTGATTACACATTTGAGCCTCATTTGCATGACTCTTGACCTCACCCATGGGACTCCCAGAACATAACAAGTCTTCTTTTAATCCCTTTTCAGACCCTATAAACATGAAAATATTGTCGAGCGATCTTGTGGCCTTTCACGCTCATTAAAATGAAATTTGAAGTCACGTCTATATGGAAGTATTTTACCCCTTTTTCGGTCCGGACGGTCAATTGTACAAACAAATGTATACTCTAGAGGCTTTGGATCCCTAGAAGAGTATTCTCAGGTATAATTTTAACCCTTTTTCAGGCCTGAGGGACTAAATTTACGAAAAAAGAAACCCCCACAGAGTCCATAGTTAAGCTCTTTTCAGACTCCCTAAAATTGAAAAGATCACCGAGTGACCTTATTCTTTCACACACATTAAAATGGTCCAGAAAAACATTCCTGACGGAGTCCATAGTTAATTTTTTTTCAGACTTCTTAAAAATCAAAAAATGGCTGAGTGATCTTGTCTTTATCACACTCATTAAAATGGTTTTGAATAGACGTCTTGTCAGTGCTAGTTTACCCCTTTTTCGAACCGACTAGACTACCTTCGAAAAAGGTACCCCAGTGGAGTCTCCTTTTACGTTTTTTAGACTATCTAAATATGAAAAAACACTGAGTTTACCTTCTCTAGGCTCATTAAACTTACATCGAAGGACATTTACATTGTGTGTTTTATTAACCGTGTTTGCATACCTATGTCTTTGGTATAATGTCGGCTCCATGTTGCTCTCAACCGAACCATCTAAAGCATGCCTTATACGCAAGCCCTGTAGCACTTTTCCTCTATGTCTTGACACCTTTGGTCCCAGGAGGGATTTTTCTCGAGTGTCCTTACTTTGAACATCAGTCTTGTCCTTGCGCCTCAAACTTGTATGTTTGCGACACTCATTCCTCCTTTGTAACGTAACATTGCTTTATTCTTTTTCCAAAATTATTGAAAAAGACAAAAAAAAATCAAATATACCCCAAAAAGAGGAAGGGAAAAGTATTTTGTTTTTATTGGCAGCACAATGCATCGCCCTTGGACAAATCACATCTATCTGTTTGTTCTTCAAACCCTGGAATTTCATATGACCTTAGGAAGTTTTTCCCACTACATTGAGTTGTGTCCTCCTCCGTTTGGTTATTCTTCCAAACATATGGAGAGTTTTCGTTGCCTCCTGCCTCGTAAACTTATGTTAATGCCATGCTACATGAGTCTCATCATTTTTCGTGCTATTGTCTAAGGGAATTTTTTACCAAGCCTGATTCGGCCTCTCTGCAGTTTGTCTCTTGCCCTCATGCCTGGCCATCCTGAAAGTCCCATCAAGTCTTTGTTCGAAATCAATGAAGCCTTCAGTCTGATAATCAATATTCTCTAGTCCATGACCGACGAGTCGTCGAAGACCTCTGGATAGTGAAGTCATACACTCATGTTACACTCCTACCCGATTTTTGAAGAGTTTGAAGTTGTTGCTCGAGCTTTGAAGACCTCATCTCCAGCCATCAGGCCTTATCAGCTTCTAGAAGATGGATACTCTACATGTATATCTTTTTTATTTTGAGATGTAGCTCTATTGTGTATTGATCGTGGCTACACTTTATATAGTTATATGACATGGATCTACAGTGTATTTGATTGGTAGCCATGATTTTATTTTATCGCAAGCATGGGTATGCCCGCCTCGGTGAGACAATTATTATTTTGCAGATGGAACCTCCCAATTTCTGTTCCCTGGGCTCACTTGTTCGGAACATCAGTGAATATTATTAATGTATTTCGTCCATCAGATGCTCTTCTGAACTCACACATTAGGGGGCATTTGTTATAACCCTAATTTCCACCAAACATGCTTACCTGGCATCATGCCATCTCAGATTCCTTCTTTGCCAAAACACCACTGAACAACTCTTCTTAAAAACCCCTTTTATAAAGGCCCACACGACCTGCCCCATTACTGCATGCGTGTACACGCTAGATGACCCAAGACAGCCCGCGTGTACCTACAAAAGCACGAAAAAAGGAAAGTTGTTGAAGAAACAAATAGCTTTGGGTAAGTTAAATAAACCTTTCGACCATGCATGGTCGGTCATTCGACCAAATGCCTAGCTCCTTCTAACCTATAAAAGAAGGGGTAGGAGTCCCATTTGGAGGAGGAGAATCATAGTAAAGAAACTATACCTGATTAAGCATTCCCTTTGTCCCAAACTTTAGCCATCTTTGTGAAAAGATAAGTATAGAGCAAAGCAGTTGGAAGACAATGGAAGAAGAGCCCAGGACCAGGATCGAGGAGTAGTGGTCGACTTTATCATTGTAAGGTATCATTGTGAAGTTAATAAAAAAATTGCTTTAGCCATACCGCCATATCAGATCGTCATTATTTGAATATTGATTGTATGATTGATTAAATCTCTAATCTATTAGTTCATAGATCAAATGCATGTGGAGTTCTTTGTTTGTCTTTAGTGAATGTCGGTTAGCATTGGGAGGAGAGTTGCAGTCAAAGAACGACCAAGCGTGAAAAGGGATTGACATCAAAACACAAAAAATAAGGTACATCAACTTAATCTCTTGAGCCTTGTATTTACATATGAGTAATGGGGTTTAGGCATGGGATGACGGTAAAAAGTAAGAATGTTTAGGTCATTTATGCATGCATGATAAAACCCTTAGTGCTAGTCTGTAGGAGGGATTTCCCACCCACAACTAGATCCCGATATAGGAATGTTGTCTTCACATCCATCTGTTCCACTTCAAGATCAAAAGAAACAACAATAGATAAAAGAAATCTAATAGAAGTTAACTTAGCAACAGGAGAAAAAATATCACCAAAGTCAATTCTCTCTACCTGGGAATAACCTTTTGCTACTAACAGAGATTTTTATTTCTCCACTTTACCCCTTGCATTAAAATTCTTCTAGAAAAAACATTTTCTACCAACCGATTTTCTTCCATCTGGAAACTCAACTATATCCCATGCCTCATTCCTATCCAAGGCATCCATTTATTCAACCATGGCCTTCTACTAGATTTTACTATCCTCTGAATTCACTGCTTCCCTGACAGTTCTGGGATCATCATCGGTAATAGATAAAGCAAAATTGGAATGAAAATTAGGTGGACTATACCTTTCTGGTTTCCTTCTATCTCTCACTGATCTCCTCAATACTGGGGTATGAGGTTCTTATTCTTCTTCTTCTTATGCTTCTTCTTCTTCAGATGATTCAGATTTTGCATCATCCAACTCAAGTTCTATTTTCTCAGGTTCGTCTTGCATTGGTAGGAATTCCTGTTTGGACACATATTTTACCTCTCTAAACACAACATCTCGACTGTAAACAGTCTTCTTGGTTTCTGGGTTCCAAAGTTTATAACCTTTCACACCATCTTTATAACCAATAAAGATACACTTTTCAACCTTTTTATCCAGCTTACTCCTATTTTCCTTTGGAACATCTACATAAGCATCACAACCAAACACACTAAGATGTTAAAGAGAGGGTTTCTTTCCAAACCATACCTCATGTGGAGTTTTATCATCCAACACTGATGAAGGTGATCAATTGACCAGGTAACATGTTGTACACACTGCCTCTGCCCAGAATTCTTGTCCTAACCCAACACCGCTGAGTATGCACCTTGCTTTTTCCATCAGTGTCATGTTCACTCTTTCCGCAACTCCATTCTATTGAGGAGTGTATGGAGTAGTCTTCTACCTTACTATACCACACTTCTTACATAATTCTTCGAATTCATTTATGCATAATTCTCCAACATTATCTCTTCTCAATACCTTTATTTTCTTCTCTGTCTAATTTTCTACCAGAGCCTTAAACTCTTTAAATTTATCAAATGCCTCAGATTTATTTCTAAGAAAATAAATCCATGTGTTCCTTGAAAAATCATCTATGAATGAAACATAATAAACAGATTTACCTAGGGATGGAACATGAACAGGTCTAAACACATCACTGTGTATCAACTCTAAGATCCCCTTTGCTCTTGTAGCACTAGATGGGAATCTTACTCGAATTTGTTTACCATATATGCAATTTTCACATAAATCAAAATCCAGAGTGCAATTAGACATACCTCCAACCATGCCTTTACCGTGTAGTGTTCGAAGGCCCTTTTCTCCAATATGCCCCAGTATTTGATGCCACAGCATGGTCTTCATTTCAGGGATGATATTGGTCTTGTCTTCTTTATTTGTTTTCTCAAGGACAACAGAACTGTTACACCCATTAGTATAAGTTCTTCCCAGCAACTTGTACAGAGTTCCACACCGAACTCCCCTCATCAACACCATTGCTCCTAGTACCATCTTGCAAGTGTTCTTTCCAAATATAGTATCCACTCCTGCATCATCCATCTTGCTTACATATATTAGCCTCTTGGCTAGTTTTGGAATGTGTAGAACCCCAAGGAGAGTTCTAATCTTTCCATATTTTAGCAGCAACTTAACCCTTCCACATCCCAAGATTTTTGTTGTCAAGTCATCTCCTAGGAATACATCACCACCATCATATTTTTCATATTCAGAGAACCACTCCCTGTGAGGAGTCATATGGTATGACACACCTGAGTCGATCAACCATACATCACGGTCTGCATGTGTACTTGTAGATGCCAGGTAAACATCACCTCCTTCTTCAGTGGATCTTTTCGCCTCTATGGAAGAGGTACTATCAGATCCCTTTGGTTTTTCAACCTTCTTACACTTGCAATATTTCTTATAATGCCCTGTTTTACCACACTTCCAGCATTTCCTCAAATATTTTCCTGGAGACTTAGATCTACCTATAGATTTAGATCTCCACCCCGAAGGCTTACCAGGGTTCTTGTCTTGGGTACGCCCTCTTACAAATAAAGCATCTGTGTTGTGACCATC
>JZKD02S2043923.1:304903-317423 GCA_000966675.3 Picea glauca
GTTGTTGTTGCTTGGGAATGGTTTCTTAATGTTCTTCCCAAGGGCACATCCCTTGCAAACTCCTTCGTGTGTAGACTTCAATTCTGGTATCCCTTCAACCATCTTTCTGAGGAAATTTAATGCTTGATAATTGATATGAGTGTACCCTCTATGCCAAAGCTCATTAGGGTTGACTTCATCATGTACTAGGGCTTCTTCATTTCATTCTAGTAGTCTATATAGATTCCCTTCACGTCTTCCAATAACCCTAGCATATTCTATGCTGGAATCCTTATGCCATGATAACACCTTTTCATCTATGAAGGCTATTATGTTTCCTTTATATTCTAAACATGATATTGATACAAGATTTTTTTCTAAACTAGGTACATATAGAACATTGCTTAAGTGAACATGATTACCTGATTCCAGTTTGATGGAGGCTTGTCCAAATCCTTCGACGGGGTAGGTGCTTTTGTCTCCAAGCTCCACTTTGTATGATGTCTTTCAATCATTTAGATCTGAGAGTCTTGCCTGATCTCCCGTCATGTGCCTAGAAGCTCCACTGTCGATTATCCACATATTGTCTTCAATTATCCTGGTAAGTGTTGAGTAATGTAAGAGACTGATTGTTTCGTACATGTCTTCGGTTGACTGATAACTGGTCATGCCTTGATCCAAAACTTCAACTGCGTCTTTTCTCTCTTCTGAGAAAGTCAATAGGTGCGTTGAGTTAGGGCGCATCTGGATATCTTCTCCTTGAGCAAGATGCTCCATCACAAGGTGCTGGATCTGAGAATTAGGGTTTCTGCAACTGCTACTGCTAGTAACCCTAGCTGCATTTCTTTGGAAGCTGCTCCTGCTAGTAACCCTAGCGGCAGTTCCTTAATGAGCTCAATACCTAGCGGTTATGTTTCCTTCCAGTGTTTTAGGCTGACTAAAGGGGGTGTGGGCCCATAACCTGTTAGAATATAGAGGATTGTGCTCGTTTAACCATTGACGATACCCTCATCACCCAACCACAGGCATTAAGCCACCCTCCGAGCACCTTAACCTTAACCGAGAAGAGAATTATGGCTGCAATCAATAGCCAAGAGAGGCTAAATGCACCAAGCAAAATAATAGAAACAAAACTGAATAGATGATCCCACCCAAAAGCTAGCGCACCACTTTCCCAGCTTTCCCAGAAACTTGCGCACCAAAATGTTTTTGCCTGCAACTTCCTACGCAGATATTTCTCTCACTGCAACTGCTGAAATGACAAATAATGAAACTGGCACCCTGTATTTATAGTGGACTAGCCAGTCTAACTGGGGCCGACCTGGCCAGTCTAACTGGGCCGACTTCTGCTTCTGGGCATCAATAAATTCAATATAAATATATTTGTTTAGCCGACAACTTGTCTAGGGTTTCCTTCAATTCTTTTCTTTCTTCCGGAGGATTCTAGTCTCATCATAGGTCATAATAGAGGTTCATACCTCCTGAAGCTACCATAATATTAAAACAAAGTTAATAACCTTTCACACCATCTTTATAACCAATAAAGATACAATTTCCATCCTTTTTATCCAATTTACTCCTATTTTCCTTTGGAACATGTGCATAAGCATGACAACCAAATAATCTAAGATGTTGAAGAGAGGGTTTCTTTCCAAACCATACCTCATGTGGAATTTTATCGTCCAACACTGATGAAGGTGATCGATTAACCAGGTAACATGTTGTAGCCACTGCCTCTACCCAGAATTCTTGTCCTAACCCGGCACCGTTGAGCATGCACCTTACTTTTTCTATCACTGTCCTGTTCATCCTTTCGACAACTCCATTGTGTTGAGGAGTGTATGGAGTAGTCTTCTGCCTTGCTATACCACACTTCTTACATAATTCTTCGAATTCATTTCCACAGAATTATCCACCATTATCTGTTCTCAATACCTTTATTTTCTTCTTTGTCTGATTTTCTACCCAGAGCCTTAAACTCTTTAAATTTATCAAATACCTCATATTTCTTTCTAAGAAAATAAATCCATATGTTCCTTGAAAAATCATCTATGAATGAAACATAATAAACAGATTTACCTAGGGATGGAACAGGAACAGGTCCAAACACATCACTGCGTATCAACTCTAAGATCCCCTTTGCTCTTGTAGCACCAAATGGGAATATTACTCGATTATGTTTACCATATATGCAATGTTCACAGAAATCAAAATCCAGAGTGCAATTAGACATACCTCCAACCATGCCTTTACCGTGTAGTCTTCAAAGGCCCTTTTCTCCAATATGCCCCAGTCTTTGATGCCACAGCATCGTCTTCTTTTCAGGGACGATATTGGTCTTGTCTTCTTTATTTTTCTTCTCAAGGACAATAGAGCGGTTACACCCATTAGTATAAGTGCTTCCCAGCAACTTGTACAGAGTTCCACACCGAACTCCCCTCATCAACACCATTGATCCTCATACCATCTTGCAAGTGTTCTTTCCAAATACAGTATCCACTCCTGCATCATCCATCTTTCTTAAAGATATTAGGCTTCTGGCTACTTTTGAAATGTGCAGAACCCCAGGGAGAGTTCTTATCCTTCCATATTTTAGCAGTAACTTAACCCTTCCACGTCCCAAGATTTTTCCTGTTGAGTCATCTCCTAGGAATACAACACCACCATCATATTTTTCATATTCAGAGAACCACTCCCTGTGACGAGTCATATGGTATGACACACCTGAGTCGATCAACCATACATCACGGTCTGCATGTGTACTTGTAGATGCCAGGTAAACATCACCTCCTTCTTTAGTGGATATTTTTGCCTCTGTGGAAGAGGTACTATCAAATCCCTTTGGTTTTTCAACCTTTTTAGACTTGCAATCTTTCTTATAATGCCCTGTTTTATCACACTTCTAGCATTTCCTCAAAGATTTTCCTGGAGACTTAGATTTACCTGTAGATTTAGATCTCCACCCCGAAGTCTTACCAGGGTTCCTGTCTTGGGTACGCCCTCTTACAAATAAAGAATATGTGATGTGACCATCCATGCTTTTTCGCCTCATCTCTTCAGATAATAAGGATGCAACTACACCCTCAGACTTCAATGTAGATTGAGTGGTGCTACCTATTTCTACAACCAGATTATCCCAAGAGTCTGACAAAGAAAATAACAAAGTAATACACTTGTCTTCTTCTTCAATCGTAATATTAACAAAGACAAGTTGACTTACCAGAGTATTAAAGGCATTTAGATGTTCTGTCACAGAATCTCCATATTCCATCCTAAGATGATACAACTTCTTTCGAAGAAACATCTTGTTTACCAAGGAATTTGATTGATACAAATTCCCCAACTTATCCCATAGTTCCTTGGCTGTCGATTCTCTCGATACATTTAACAAAACCGAATCTTCCAAGCAGATTCGAATAGTACTCCTTGTTCTTCAGTCCAACTTCTCCCAATATTCCTTCGACATACCAGTAGCTAGTGTACTAGTAGTTTGTGTACTAGTAGGTTGTGTACCAGTATCCTGTGTGCTAGTAGACAGTGTACCAGTAGGCCGTGTACCAGGATCCAGAACGATCCATTGTTCTTTGTCTACAAGAAGGTCCTCCATCTTGAGCTTCCATAGCTCAAATTTGTTACCGTTGAACTTCTCTATCTCGATTCTAGATGAGCTCACCATTCCTCTTTCTATACTCGAATCTCCACTGCAATAGCTCCCACTAAACCCAAGTTTATCACAGACCCAAGATAAACTTGATCTATCAAGACCGAGCCAAACCCTCAACAACAACGTTGTCCCTCTGAAGCCAAAAATGAGCTTTGATACCACATGTAAGTTTTAAACCTGTGAAGTAAAGCAATGCATATAGATTCTTAAGCAAAACAAAATTTAATCAATGGCTCATTCACATAGTACACAGAGATTTATACCGGAAACCCTCAACCGGGAAAACCTTTCTTATATTCATTATGTCGAATTTCACCATTCACTATACAATATATACAATGTTTTTAGGTATTCCGTAGATACCAAAACCCTAATCCCTAAAATCGGGATTATTTTTAGTAAACCACTAAAAATAGCAAAAACTGCCCAAACAAAAAATTACGGGCTCGTTATCGAACGTTGCGCGTAACCAGGGGGGCATACCTACTCCCCCTGGGACCCCCCTAGGAAATCACCCAGTGCACACGGAACAAATAGAGCACTAGAAAAAGGGATTTTCAGATGCGGTTGTCATATCTGACGCGCCCAGACACACACATGCAAAGAATATAACACATACCCAACAAATCAAAGGTTAGTGGGGTGGTCTACTCTCTTGCGAGAGTGAGCAGTGATATCATCAAGGTAATCTTTGACAATATGTTTGAGATCATAAAAAGAAAAGGTCATAGCACATTGGAAGGTTTCTCTGACGTTTTTAAGGATTAAAGGAATTTTTTGGTATGAAAAAGTACCCCAAGGACAAATAAACGTTGTCTTATGTTGATCCTCGAGTTTGATTTGAATTTTATTGTACCCTGAAAATCTGTCCATAAAATAAAAAACTTCGCTTCTTGCGCAGTAATCAATAATATGGTCAATGAAAGGAGTCGAGAAGTTGTCTTTGGGAAAATCCTTGTTCAGGTCTCGAAAATCCATATATACGTGGATGGTTCCTTGTTTCTTATTCAAGGGAACGAGGTTGCACACCCATTCAATCAAGGGGACCGGATAAATGAAACCAGCATTAAGTAGCTTCTTTAACTCTTCCTTAATAGCAAGGGCTTTCCTAGGATTAACAACTCTAAGATGTTGTCACACAGGTCTAGCATTCGGATAAGTCTTGATCTCATGTTCGGCAATGTTGGGGTCGATTCCTGGCATCTCTTCGTACAACCAAGCAAATACATCACGAAATTTTTTGAAGAGATCGGTGTAGATATGAATTTCTTTGGGAGAACAATCTCCATTGATATATGCGTTTTCAATTTTGCAAGGAATTCAAGAGATGTCAATCTTTACAGTAGGATAAATATTCTCCATGTTTCCTTTGGCATAAATACCATCCATATCTAGCAGAACCACAACGTGACCGACCATCTAACTCAAGGTAGATATAAATTCATCATGTTTGATCCTAATGATATCTAGGAGGAAATAGGAGCGATGATACATATTGTCCCAAGGCCTATCGGGACCATACATAGCCTCTAAGATGGCTTCATCCAAAGTTAAATTATCGTCGAGGAAATCATGCGAACAAGATGATTGGGCGACCCATACGATCTCTAGAATGGGATCCTCTACATATGTCTACGAGGAGAAAGGATCTGGGTCAGCAGTAGCGTTAAGGATATCCTGATATGAAAAAAAATTCATTGAAAGTGTCATTTCCATCCCAATGTGTGACTGACCTTCGCACGACATAGTCGAGGAAGGTAGAGTCCAAGGGTCATTGAAATATGAAGTATGGAAAGGAACTGACCTCATCGACAATGAATACTTACATGAAATGGAATGAATTTTATGGATTGGTGTCGTGAAATCAAAGCTACCCATGAGAGAGGAATACATTCTGACACCAACATCCTTGATTTCCTGCCGATAATTTTCGACCACTGGGACTGAAGGTCCAACTGATGCATTAGGACTAGTGTGTGAAAAGGGCAATTGATCAATCATTACTATTTTCCCTTCGTGAGGAAAACATAAGATGTGGAAAACAGATGACATGACCATGGTCATGGCATAAGTCCAATTACACCCTAATAGTAAATTATAGTCAAGGGGCACATCCACCACCTCGACATCAACCTCCATTGTCTTTCCACCTAAATGGACTGGAAAATTGGGAAGAATTATGTGGCATTGAAATGAACACCCATAAAATGTGGTCAACATAGTCATAGATTGGGATAGAGTAGGAGAGCCAATGGATTTCCAACATGTTAGGGACATCATGCATGTTGCATCACCTTCATCAATTACAGTTTGCTTGATGGTAATTTTCATGTACTCAACATGGATTTGAAAGTCCACGTGGTAAGGTAAGCGAGACTTAACATCTGTGACATCGAACTTAATAAACTTCAAGCCACACAGGTCTATGGATCCTAAAGAAGATAACAAGGTGTTCCTCTATGAAGGACACGTCTGGAGCACCTCCAAATTCGACATCGCACAAGGGGTTTGACCCATATCTTTGACAATCGAATAGTACTGGGCATATTTGGAATTAGGATGGTGGACAAAGAATTTTACTACTCCTTTAGGAATATGAGGTGGAGGTTCCATATTTTTTATCTGCAAGGGTGTTTCTGGAAGTGTTGGTTGTGGAGCCTGATTATCTTTCTAATTTAGAGGCCTTTTTTTTCAGCTGTGTTTATACTCCATGAAGAATTTACACCCCTTAAGAATGTGTAGATCTGACGATAGAAGTTATGTTAGGGTTTTTTTCCCTTAAAGGAAACCCTCTTTTTTATGAGGGAAATGTATTGTGGCTATGTATCATTGTGAATATTGTATTCTGAGAGAGGAGAGTGTGAGAGAAAGAATAGGAATTTGCAGCGGGTGTGTTGTAGGTTGTATCCTTTCATTTGCGGGATAATAATAAATCAAGGACCTGGAAATTTCTCTAGTGGACGTAGCCCACATTGCAGGAACCACATATATATGTGTCTCTATTGTATTGTGTATCTTTTGCATTTTATTCTGCATTTGTTTTATTTTATTGCTTCGCAATCCTGTTTTTATAACAACTGGTATCAGAGAAAAAGGTAACTAGGAAAAGAGTGTTCCTGGTTTGAGTGGGAGCAATGGTGGAAGATGGAAAGTTTAGTGTCAAGAAATTTAATGGGAAAAACTACCAGTTATGGAAGATGAAAATGGAATAATATTTATATCAGAAGGATCTATTCCTACCATTGGGTGGAATAGCAAAGAAGTCAATGGCCATGAAGGATGAAGAATGGTAGGTTATTGATAGAAATGCATTAGGAATGATACGGCTAAGCTTGGGAGTATCGATGGCTTTCAATATTTCGAAAGAAAAGACAACAAAGGATTTCATGGGTGCATTGGCTAAACTGTATGAAAACCCTCGGAGTCCAATAAGGTATTTCTAATGAAGATATTATTTAATATGAAGATGTAAGAAGGTGGGCCTGTTACAGATCATTTAAATGAATTTAATATGGTTACTAATCAACTAAGTTATGTAAAAGTGGAATTTGATGATGAGATATCCATGTAATACGCAGTCTCACCCAAGATAGCTCTATGGGTGGTTGCAATACTTAGGTGTTTTCAACCTGGGACTAAGAGAGATATGTGTTTGTACATTGCAACCTTTATTTAATCCATTTAACATCATGTTATAACATTTATTCTACGCATGCATGTAAAATACCAGATATACTTAATCACTTCATTCATTCAACATTCATCAACTGATCAGACACAAAGACACATTCATTCAATCCAACAACACAGTGTTATCGTGGTTCACCCCCTCCTGGGCTACATCCACAAATATCTGGATCTCAGGATTTTATTATGGTTCATAAAGATATCACGTCGTAGGTGTTTACAATCTTAGTTCTCCCTCTTCCACACCAGCTCCTCGATCCCTGCAAGGCTGACTAGATCGCACCAAGATCCTCATCTTGTGATCTAACCCTCAGGATCGAGTCGCTCACTCCTTCCTTCGCTCACCAGCTTAATCATTTGTATAGTTCTTGTAGAATTCTTCCTTTTTGTGTCTCCCCCTTGCTCTGTCTCTCCCAAGTACTACTTATTTCTATTTTGGCTCACCATCCATTATAATGTATTTAAAAAACCCTAACCCTAGCGTCGTTATGTCTTCCATGCATGTGCACGTGTTTCTTTTCATTCCAGCTGTCTCTTTCCTCTTGCATGCCTTTCTTCCCAAAATAGTCTTTCTTTCTGATTCGGCCTGCTTCAAACAGGCCCCCAACACTGACATGTGGCTCGTCCCAAGCCACCTAACCCTAGTGTGCTTCGTTGATATCTCTTACGATCACTTGGAACTTCTCTATGAGATTCCTTGCTTGCATTTGGGCCTGTGCACTCTTTTCCTTGAGTGTGTCCAATACCTGCACTACAATCTCATCGTTGACCATCCCTATGCACTCTGCCTAGGTTTGTGCCATATTCGTTTTTGTCTTCTTTCTCTTGTTCAATGACCTCTGTTGCCCGCTCCTGGAGTGGTTCCATTTGAGCCTGGCGCTCCTTTTTCTGTGTCTGTGCAGCTATGCGTTCTGCCTACAGTTTCTCATATCCTACGCTCCTTTGACATGCCCCATGATTGGCATTGTCTTTTTCCCTACTTGACGTCCTGGATAGCTGCGCATATCCTTTATTCTTCCCGGTCCCACTACTGGACCTGTTGATCCTCTTCCAGCTTCGTCCAAAGTTGTGTTTCTTTCTCGAACAATTCAGTCGCCGCATGGACTTGTCACTCCATCTCCTTTATTTGTGTTGTTGCCTCATGCTTCCTCTTCTCCTTCACCTCTGGTGGAGTGGTAGGTATGAGCTACTCCTGGAGGTGTTCAATCTCCTATTTGTATTGATAGATTGTCTGCACAATCTGATCAATCTTCTTTGTCACCATGATTTCGGTTGTTTGCGTGCTCTTTAGGATTTTCTCATAGGCTACGACCAATTTCTGCTCCATCCTATCTATGCAGTCTTTCTCATCTTTGGTCTCGAGCTTAGCCTGCTCGAGTACCAATTCCATCTCGTCCCGATGGTCCTTTTCCTGCTGCAATTCTGCTACGTATGTGCGTGCGTGAGACTGTACCTCCTGTGTGATGATGACTTGCAGTTTATACAAGGCCATGGTTGGTATCGACATAAATACCAACTGTATTTGAGCCAAGTCCTTTATGGGTGTCTGCACCACGATTTCATCCATACGCAACATGTTAGGTGTGATGTGAAATGTCAAGCTCAGTTGTATTTTCGTCTGGATCTTGTCATGCTCACTTGATCCAGCTTCCCCTCCTATCTGTGATGTTGATGGGACAGTTCCTACGCTGCTACTAGCCGCCTTCGCTTCTTCGAGCTGCTTGCGAAGTTGTCGCATGCACTCCAACTCTTCCTCAATTCTATTAGTTTGGCGTGCAACATTATTGAAATCCTTTACTATGCAAACATGGATCATTTGGGCCACCATATCTGCATCATCTTTGGTGATCGTGTATTCTAGGGGTGTTTTGTGTGACTTCGCCTTCTTGCGTGCACCCCCCATATGGATGATTGGCCTCTTAGTCTGGCCTTACTCCTATGGAGTAGCACTTGATGTGGTTCCCTGTGTTGTCTTAACATGTTTTTGTTGTACTTGTGGTTCCTGTGTGTTGTTCTTCTTCCCTGCCTGGGTGCCTGTCTTGGATGTCCCCCCCTTTTTTTGGTGTGCCTTGTTCTAACCTGTTTTTGGTTTCTTGGGCATTGTTATCTATTCGGCATCTGGATGTTCATGCCTTACCTCCTCCTCCTCTATTTCTATGGGTATTTATCGATTGAGGACTGGGATCCTCCAGTCATCATCCCAATCCTTAATGGCCATATCTATGTCTACCTCCTTGATGCAGTAGCGTAGTTGTAGCCATTGATTGTCGAGATATTTCAACGCCTCGATCCACATCGCATGTCTAGTGGCTTTGAAGTTGACCATGCCCTAATATTGTGTGATTGCTTCCGGTGTCACTCTCCAAGTGTTGGTGATGTTGTCCTGTAGGTCGCTGAGATATCCTTCAAATATGGTTGCATTCGCCTTTCTGTTCTTGGGGTCCCAAGCGGACCCCACCGATAAGTATTGTGCTCTATGGCAGGGATTGGGTCTAGTGGCAAAGAATGAATATTGTGTCTCCTTCCATTCGATCAAGGCTATCAGGATGAGTAGCCATGAATAGTGAAATTTTGTCCCCAAATACTGCGCATCCTTGCAGTCATCTAGGAATAGATTCAACAAATAAGGGGCCCAGCTGAGTGTGGTGCCCTCTACACATTGTATTATAGTTGTGACAACCCTGGCTGGGACTTCCTCCTTGCAGCATTTCTTGAGTAATTTGCATGCCATAATTTTTGTGTCCATTTTTTTCGCTGCGTCACTAATACGCTTGATGATGAATCCATGCGACCCCCTTTCAGTACCATATTTATTCTTCATTTCCTCGTCCAGTTCTTTCTCCTTCATTTTTTCCTCAAGGAACTATGCAGGATCCTCACCCCGTGATGGCAGCCATGTGATGTATGCAATAAGCTCCATGTATATTGAGATGATTTTTTCTAGACACAGGTATCTTCCATGGGTGACTGCCATCAGTTGCTTGACAAAGTTCTTTGCATATTGGCCCCTCCCAAAGTGTGGGATGTCCAACAAGCCTAGAATCTTGTTTTTGGCTAGTCCCACTACCCACTGGACTAGTTGATTAATTGGTTCGCCAAAGGGTCTTATACCCACAGTATATAGGTAGACTTGCTTAGGAAAATCTGGGAACTTGTCTGTGTCTGTCACGTCATGGTCTGAGTACCTCAATTTCTCTATGTGGCATAACATATTTGTTGTTATATGTACCCCTTCTGGAATGTGCGAGAATATAATGGTTGTGGTGGCTTGCCTACGTGGTGACCTTGGTACCGCATGCTTACCCTTTCACTATGGTGGCAGACTTGAGGTTCCATCCTCCATTGTTTTCTCTTTTACATACTCATCTAGTTGGTTGGTGACATCTTCCATTTTTCCCTTTTGTGGTTTTTTTGGTGAGGTTGTCTATGACCTTTCTAGCACGGACGTTTCATCCTGGTTTGGGGCCGTCCCATTAGTTCTCGGGGCTTCTTCAGGGTTTTCGGGGTGCAAATGGTTTCATGTGTCCTCATCCTATTAGCCATGTCCCTCTTCTAGCACATCAATGTCCATGCCCACTGGTGTTGTCTGTTGGGTTTCCTCCATGATGGGTGTGGGGCTTCCTGGTGTCATATCAGGCGACAGGATTTTGTCCACATTGACGACTTATGGAGGCTGAGGTGGTTGTTGTTCGCTTCCCTATCGCTGCGATGGTGCCATGGTGGTAAGGATGTTTTTCGTCAATCTTAGTGGTCTCTGCAACCTCCGCAACCTGAACTCTCTGCTTCGTATGCTCTATTTCTCTACGTCTTTCCTGATTTCACAATAACCCTTCCCACATTCTTGTTTTGTATCGGAGTCGTGTGAATCTTATCGAAGACATTACCATGATTGTGTTTAATTTAACCGTTGATTCCTGCAAACTTTCCATTGATTTCCCTTGCCGTCACTAGTTGGCAGGATTAATGCAGTGTCCCGTCAGTTAGTTTCGTTATTTAAGTTTTGATAGTCATCGTCCATTGGCGCTTCTTTTACCATATTCATCTTTCCTTCTTTTTTTTCTTTGTAGTGACCATTGGCCTTGTCCCCGTTGGGCTAGCATTGCCGAATGTGCACGCTCATTCTCTTTTCAATGAACTATACCTCTATTGTTACCTTTTGATGTCCGACATGGCGTGGAATTTTTTTATTTATTTTTAAGTGCTAAGGGGTCGATTGTACTTATACATCTTCATTCGGATCCCATTGATCATCCCTCTGAGTTATGTGCCTCCTCGATCCTTCAACTATACATCTCCCCCATCTGTAACAATTTTTACTTCGTATGGTCCTAACCAATCCATTCTGAGTTTTCCTGGATGTTGAAGGCATTTACTGTCATACATCAAAACTAAGTCTCCTTCCTTGAATTTTTTCCTCTTGATATGTCTGTCATGCCAAGATTTCCCCCTTACTTTATGGACTTCTTGGCGAAACCTTGCTAGAATCCTATCTTCCTCCATGATAATCAGTTGATTCATCCTATCATGTATTGCGCCTCGTTATGTCATGTTTGCAATCATTGTTACGCCCAGACTGGGTACCAAAAATTCCAATGGTACCACTGGTTCTTGTCCATATACCAATATGAATGGCATTTTTCCTGTCAATTTCTTGCATGTGGTCCTGTATTCCCAGAATACTTCTAGTATCTTTAGGTCCCAATCATCCCTATTAACATTGCAGATCTTTGTTAGTGCATTTTCAAGGATCTTGTTAAAGGCTTCCACTGTTCCATTTGCTTGAGGATGGTATGGTGTAATATTTTTATGATGAACTTCAAATTCCTCAGTCATAGACTTAATAGTATTGTTAATGAAGTGAGTTCCTTGGTCACTCGTCAAAATCCTTGGGAAACCAAATCTAGTGATCACTTGTTCGAACAGGAAGTGTGTTGATGTATTTGCGCTGCAATCTTTTACTGGTATTGCTTCCACCCATCTTGTTAGGTATTTCGTCATGGTGATAATGTACCTTGCTCCTGACCTTTTTTTAGGTGGGTTAATTGGTCCCACAAAATATATTGCCCACTTTTCAAATACCTGCAAAGTTACTTGTGGTCGCAGGGGCATCTCGTCCCTTCTATTCAGTTTACCAACCCTCTGACATACATCGTGTTAAGAACCAAATATCAATATAGCATAGAAAAACCT
>JZKD02S2043923.1:330851-345111 GCA_000966675.3 Picea glauca
TAGTGTTATGTGTTTTAAGTTATATTGCATGTGCTAACATTGAGACAATAAAACACTTGCAAGGGCACCTTAAAAGAGCACTTAACCTATAAAACATTGAGCAGAAAGTACATGATTGTTTGTTGTCCTAAAACAGGAAAATAAGACAGCCAAACAATTGAAACTTAGAGCCATACTAAGGTCAAGGACAGACCTTAGATGGCAGCCTCATAGGACCTCAGAATTTCAACAATCTTGACTAAAAATAATTGTGTGCCCAAAAAGTTGTCCTCTAGATTTGTAGTTTCTTCCCCATTCGTGATCCTCGATAGGTGATCAGGTCTTGCATTCAACTTTCCTAGCTTGACTATTACTTCGAAGTCAAATTCCTGGAACAACAATAACCATCTGCAAATTCTCCCCCCAAACACTGGCTTGCTGACTAGGTATTTGAGCGTTGAATGGTCTGTGAACATCTTGAAATGTTTTCCCAGTAAGTAGTGTCTAAACTTCTGAAGCACGTAGACCATAGCTAGGCCTTCCCTCTCTGTAGTGTTGTAGTTCTGCTCCGATTCTGACAGTTTTCTGCTAGCAAATTCTATAGGATGATCCAATTCTCATGCTCCTGTTTGCGCCAAAATAGCTCCAAGTGATCTGGTTGATGCATCTACATGTACGTGGAATGTCTTCTCCAAGTCTGGGAATACTAGTATTGGTGCAGTCACCATCTTCTCCTTCATCATATCCAGACTGTGTTGACAATCCTCATTCCACTAGAACTTTGTGTCTTTCCTTATCAATTTATCCATTTGCGCAGTGATTTGTGTGTACCCTTTTATAAATTTCCCGTAGTATCTTGTGCGTCCTAATGTCGCTCTTAGTTGACAAACTGTTTTTGGTGGTGGCAAGTTAACAATTACTATAATATTGGTAGGATCTACAAGAAAACCTTGCTTGCATACTATATGGCCTAATAGTATCCCAAAAGGTGTTTTGAAGATGCATTTCTTGATGTTTAACGATATCTGGCACTTCCTGCATATTTCTAACATCAGTCGTAACACCTGCACATGGTATTTCAATACACTATAGACTATCCAATTGTCCAGGTATACCTCTAGAAACTGGTGGATAAATTCTTTAAATGCAGCTATGACTACTCTGGAAAATATTGTTGGTGCATTCTTCAGTTCAAACATCATGACTGTGTACTGGTAGGATCCCCATTCTATAGCAAAATTGGTCTCGTATCTGTCTTCCGGTGCTATCTTGATCTGATGGTATCATGAGAATCCCTCAGTGAATGACTAAGTTTCATGTCCTCCTACATTCTCCAACACCTTATCTATGAAAGGTGTAGGGAATGGGTCATGTAGGCACGCATCATTAAACTTCCTCAAGTCAACGCATATTCTTTCCCCCTTTGTTTTTTCTCCTAAACTACCATCGGGCTTATCCATTCTGATTCTTCTACAGGTTCTATGATTCCAGCCTCCAACATCCTATCGATCTCAGCTTTGACTTTTTTCTTATATATCGGATTTAGTCGGTATGGTCATTGTCTTATCAGTCTTGCCTCAGCTCTGAGTGGTATCTTCATTTCACCTAGCTCTCTTGTTATGCCGTTAATTTCTGTGAACGTTGTTGGGAACAAGTCGTTGTATTCCCACAGTAATTTTGTTATGCAATTCATTGTTTGTTCATCCTAGTAGTCTCCAATGCTGGCCATTTTGGGATTCTCAATTGTCCCAATGTTGAATTTCTTCACCTTGATCGGTGCATCAATTACTTATGATTCTAGAGGTGGACCTTCCACTTCTCTTTCACCTTCAACTTCCTCAATATGAATATCGTGTGGGTCATCTTCATCTGGTACTTCTTCCTGCACATGGTAGCATGACAATAGTTCTTTCACTATTTGTTTGTTCTTCTGTTATGAGTTCAAATTCTTGTTCCTTAATGAATATCACCCCTCTTATTTGTTTAAGTGTTGCATCTATGTTGGTGTTCTCATGATCAAATGAGAAAGTGATTGTAGAGTTCCGATGTAGTACTATCCATATCGTAGTTCCTCTGTCTGGTTCCTCATCTGTATACCAGTTTGTTGGGATGCCCTCTAATGTGTGTACAAAATGATGAGTCCATTCCTCTGGTGGTGTCATTTTTCACAGCACTCTGCACTTCTTCAAGTGTCCTCCTCGTGCCCCCTGTCCATCATATTTTTTTCATTGGTTGCTTCTTTGTTATGCGCCAAACCTAATGTGTAGTAACCGCTTACATTGGTACCAGTCCTTGATTGTTTCTTTATGCAGGCCCCACCATCTTGCAACTGTTTCCTTGAGTGTTATATCTAGTGGTAAGAGTCTCTGATTTTCTAACACTTCATCTTTGTAGCGTGTCAAGAATGCTTCTAGATCTTTCACCCCATGGAAACTGGTTGGTTCCCTTATCTTCGTACCTACCCATCTTACTGCGCAGTCTATTCTTGTGCATTTTCTTGTGGAAACTTCATGTATCCTATGTTTCCAATTATCTAAATCTGTATCTAAGTCTGACGCACATGAGGTGATGCTCCACCAACTGAGTATCCCATCTGCAGTTGGGTTTACGTAATCCTCATCGCGTGCAGTTGTCTTGTACAACTGGATAATTTCCTCCAGTTCCAAGAAAGTAGGCTCCACGAACCTTTCCCCTTACGATGGGTCTAATGGTGCAATGACCTTGTATTCTCCTAACTCAAAGGTCATTTTCCATGTCTTTAAGTTGATTATGTCCTGGTTATCAAACGCCCAATCCAAGCCAAGCAATTCTGGATAAGGTGTTGTGTCATCCACTATCTCTATTACTTCAAAGTCAGCTTTAGTGCACACTCCATCTAGGTCTACTGTCACTCCTTTTAGTCTCCCAATTGGTAGAACTCTGTGTTGATTTTATAGTTTCAGCTGAACGGGTGAATATCCTAATGTGGGTTCTCCCATACATTTCCATGTCTTCTTGGGTAATACATTGAATTCAGATCCTAAGTCCAATATGATATCTGCCATGTTGAAATCTCCAATGTTGTCATTCAGCCTATGTTATAACCCTAAATTGCACCAGACATGCATACCTGACATTAGCCCACCTTACTTGCTATCTTTTCCAAGCCATCACTGAACAGCTCTTCTAAAAACCATTTTTTTGAAGGTGTACGCACCCTGCACCACTACAGCTTGTGTACACTCACAAAAAATTGCGAAAAAAGAAAATTGAAAAGGGATACGGCTTTCCGGTCCATTACTTAATCATTTGACCGCCCATAGCCAGTCACCCCAACCGTTACTATCTCTTTTTGCCTATAAAATAAGGTGTTGGGGCCCCATTCTAAGAGAAGCATGAGAGCATAGAAACTCTGCCCATTTCAATATTCCCCCTTTGCCCCAATATTTTGCAACCACATTGTGAGTTTGAGCCAGAATTCCTTCTTCCTCCTTTGCAAATCCTTTCCATTTCCCTAGAGAGAACTGAAGAGGAGAAGAATACGTGGAAGAAGTTGGTGTATGGTGAAGAGGAGCCCAGGACCATGTTTGAGGAGCAGTGTCGGTCTCATGTTGTAAACGACTTTTGTGAGATTAATATAAAGAAGTACTTTTTCCATCCCGCCAAATGACGTCTTAAATATTTATGATTTGTTTACATTTCTTGGTTATGATGTCTAACCCACTAATCCATATATAGAATGCATGCTTGTAGTTTCTTGTTTGTCTTTTGGTGAATGCAGGTCAGCCTTGGGAGGAGACTTGCAATCAGGAAACAACCGAGTGCAAAGGGATCGACACTGGACGCGGAGTTTAAGGTATGCCTACCGGATCCCTATACTTTGTCTTTTATTATGATTGTGGGGTAATGTCGGGATAGTTGATAAAAAGTAGCAGACTTTAGACGGTTAGCTCTGCCTACACTTTAGAACCCTGGTGTAGTCTGTAGAGGGGTTTTCCCGCTATAGCAGTCTGAACTCCATACTTATTTTCCTCCTTGTATGTAGGTTATTGACTGTTTTTTGTTCTAGATTTCCTTCTGTCTCTACGCTACATCTTTCTATAATATTTTGTAATATTTTGACAGAGGATGGATCATTTAGTAATTTGACACATGATTGCAAAAAGCCTTTGAGCATACTTACTTATCCTAGGGGATGCATTTCTTTGGTGTGATCCAACGATGGAGGCATCTCGCACTCAGGTGCTTCCTTACTATGACGCGTGGTTGAGGTCGACGCAATTTCCGGCTTTAAAAAAATTTGTCTGGATTTATTAAATATCTCCTTCTCGTTCTACGCATCAAACTGCTTCCTTGCTTCGACATTCTTCTTCACCCATTTGTGTTGTATTGGCTCTTGTCTCTCTATGTTGTTTCCTGTTTTAGCTCCTCTGCGTGTAACTATGTTGATGTTTCTTCCTTCATCCCTTGCTTCTACTGAAATCCACTGAACATTCTAATTGTTTTGATACCTATTTTCCTGTATCTTTCCTAGTAGTGTAGGACACTCTTCTGTGTCATGATCCAATGCGCGACAATACATATAGGTCACTGCATAATGTCCTGGTTGTTGACAGTTGTTACATACCACTGGTCCTCTACCTCTTCCAAAGCCTCCTCTTTCTCTTCCTTCACCTCTATATCTAGCTCAATCCCCTCGCGGTGCATTATACTGAGGCGCCTGGTTATACTACGTGATATTGTAGTGTGGTTGTGTAGTATTGTATGGTTTTTGTGCAGTATTGTACTTTTGTTTCGCAGTGTTGTATGGGGATGGTACTTGGTTAAACTAAGGTGTGGCTTGCCCAGACATCATTTCTTCCTGCACCCTATATGCATATGATTTCCTCTCTCTCATCAACTCCATGGTTTTACAGTCTTTGTCATCATGGCCTACTGAATTGCAAAAGTTACAATATGAGCTCTTTGGTCTTTCTAGTACTTATGCATCATTGGGCAGTGATATGGATCGTGGCCCTATTTCTTACAGATTTTTCACCATAGTCCTCCTATTGGTAATGGGTTTGGCATTCCTTCTACCATGTACTGCATGAATGTTGGACATTCGTTCTTATGGTGTACTTTTTCCCTACATGTGGTACACCAAATGGCTTCTCTTTTGTCCTTACTTTTGTTTTGGTTCAGCTGGAACGTTAAGTTCTTCAAATCCTCCTTCAACTCCTCAATGGCTAGATCTATCTTCTAATATTGGTTTTCTTCCAGTTGCAGGGCTACCTGCAGAGCCTCTTCCTGTGTCTGAAACTTATGTTGTCGCAGGGGATATTTCAAGTGTGGTAATAGCGAGTTGACAAATAGGTGCCTATGTTGCATATCTGTCATGACATATTTCAGTTTTCCTTTCAATCATTTGAATCTCTAGTCAATATCCCATATAGATTCTCCTAGTTTCTGTCTAATCTCTGTCATTGCATTCATCTATTGATCCTCCGAACTAGGCCTCTGGAACTCATTTATCAGCAGCTTCTTGATATATCAAATCATTTTGGTTGTCCCTCGTGGACTGTTTGTAGCTAAACTCATATACCAATCCATTGCACGATCCCTTAGTGTGATAGATAAATGTGCAAGTTTAGTGTCCCCATCTACAATCAGTTTTTCTTCCCGGATCTTTTCACAGATAAACAGGTGCTTCTTCGAGTCCTTCGACACTTCTCCTTTAAATTTTGATAACCTGATGGTGGGATCATGTCCTTCCATCCTGAATGATGAACTACTACCTCTGCGCGATATAGATACTTGACTAATGCTTCATGAACTGGCTCCACCAGTTGTTTTTCCTTGTGTAGATGTACTTCCTTTTGTCTTCCTTCTCCCAAAATTCAGTTGTCTAAATGGTGGTGTTCTTCTTGGTGCGTTAGTCACACATGGGTTTAAGGGTTCCACACTGACATTAATATGGATAGGATTTTTTCCTTCTATTCCCGCTCTTGGACCTCTCATCTTCCTTTCATATGTCGCACGTAGGATTTCCTCAATCTGCTCCACATCCTGGAGATCCTCTACCTCCTCTTCATCACTTTCCAAGCCTTCCCTCACGACTACAGCTCTCTTCTTGGTGTTCACCTTGTATTGGTAGGGTACTCCACTGTGGGTCCTTCCAGTTGTCTCTATGATCCACTTGATCTGGTCTTCGTCCATCATAATTGGGTCCAATGCCTCCTCCTTCTTTCCTTTATCCCCTTCTCCTTACATTTCTCATTTTCCTATCAATGCTTCCCCCCTTCCCCCATGCACGCAGGGAATTTTAGTTGTCTAACTACATTGTCATTACACCCTTGTTATATAGAAATATCTTAATGGAAGTATATAATGATCTAAGACACATGCCTCGAAGTCCCTTTAAGAATTATGTTTGAGTTGCGCTATACGACTTTTTTGTATCTACTACAAACTCTGTGATAAATCTAGCAATAATGTTGTCTAACCAAAAATATACTGCGTGCGTGAATTTATTATCAACACATTGTAGTTGCATGGTATCTTTGGGATTCCACTCTATCTATCTGATTTGATTCATCAGATGGTTGTATTTCAAAATTTTGATCCACTACTGCAATATGTGTGGGAAATCACAAAAAAATACTTCATGCAAGCTAGTGAATACGTACTTGTCTAGATACTTGCGCGGTGTTAACTTCGGGTTTATGTTATCTTTCTATGCAAAATCTAGCTCCTTTGTCTTCAACCATCTTTCGATCTCTTCCTTTGTGGGATTCCACGGTCTCAACATCCCCTTTTATCTTGGAATTCTCTCACCTTCTTGTCGTCTGATCCGGTCTTCCGCAAATATCATATGCTCAATATCATTACCTTCCAAGCCCGGAAATGGAACCATTTTTTTGTTTTTCCCTATTCCCTTTTATTCATTTACCATTACAGATTGACCCCAGTTCATAACCAAGAAGCTTCCCAACAAAATACCTTAAATACTATCGGCCCCTCCAGTCACCCAAAAGGCAACGCAGTAGATGGAGTGTACTATGCAGTCTCACCCTAGATAGCTCTATGGGTGGTTGCAATACTCAGGTGTTTGTAACCTGGGACTGAGCGATATTTTGGCTCGTATGTCGCAACCTTTATTTAATCCATTTAACATCTTGTTATAACATTTATTCTACACATGCATGTAAAATACCAGATCTACTTAATCACTTCATTCATTCAACATTCCTCGACTAATCAGACACAAAGACACATTCATTCAATCCCACAACACAATGTTATTGTGGTTCACCCCCTCCTGGGCTACATCCACAAAGTTTTGGCTCTCAAGATTTTATTATGATTCAAAAAGATATCACGTTGCACGTGTTTACAATCTTAATTCTCCCTCTTCCACACCATCTCCTCGATCCCTGTGAGGCTGACTAGATTGCACCAAGATCCTCATCCTGTGATCTAACCCTCAGGATCAAGTCACTCACTCCTTCCTTCACTCACCAGCTTAATTATTCGTACAATTCTTACAGTATTATTCCTTTATGTGTATCCCCCTCTCTCTGTCTCTCCTAAGTACTAATTATTTATATTTTTGGCTCACCATCAATTACAATGTATTACAAAAACCCTAACCCTAGCATCGTTAGGTAGTCCATGCATGTGCACATGTTTATTTTCCTTCCATCTGTCTCTTTCCTCTTGCATGCCATTCTTCCCAAAATAGCCTTTATTTTTTATTCGGCCTGCTTCCAACACGAAGAATGGGAGGTTCTTGACAGAAAGGAACTAGGAATGATACAGCTGATCTTGGGAGTGTCAGTGGATTTCAATATTTCGAAAGAAAAGATAACGAAGGAGTTGATGGATGCAATGGCTAAATTGTATGAAAAACCCTCAGTGTCCAATAAGGTATTTCTAATGAAGACATTACTTAAAATAAAGATGTCATAAGGTGGGTCTATTGCAGATCATTTAAATGAATTTAATATGATTACTAATCAACTAAGTTCTGTAAAAGTGGACTTTGATGATAAGATCAGGGCTCTTCTAATATTGTGCTCATTACCAGAAAGCTGGAACGGCTTGGTCATGGTTGCAAGTAACTCTGTCTCTAGTTCAAACGCTTTAAAATTTGATGATCTTGTTGGTGTTATCCTTAACAAGGAAATGTGATGGAAAATAACATGTGAGACATCAGGTAATGCTTTAAACATGGAGAACAGACGAAGACAAAAGGATAGAGGAAAGGGCTCAGGGAACCGCGGGAATTCTAGGAAGGGAAGATCCAAATCCATACTTGGAAAGATAGAGTGTTGGAATTATGGAAAGAAAGGACATCTGAAGAAAGACTGCAAAGCTCCAAAGAAACAAAGAGATGGACAGCAGGAGAAAAATCAGGAAGCAAATGTAACAGGTGATGTGTTACAAGATGATTTGATTCTTTCTGTAGATAATATTTATGAGTCTTGGGTAGTATATTTAGGGATTAATTTCATGCCACAACCCATATGAAACATTTTCTAGATTATGTTCAAGGTGATCTTGGACAGGTTCATTTGGGTGATGATGCACCATGCAAAATTGTTGGAATGGGAAAGGTAAAAATAAAGCAAAGGAATGGAAACCAATGGTTGTTGAAAGAGGTAAGACATGTTCCATATATAAGGAAAAATCTAATTTCAACAGGGCAGTTGGAAAGTGAAATTTGAATATCCTTATTTATAGATAATATGTGGAAGTTCGCAAAAGGATCACTAGTGATAGAAAAAGGAGAGAAGGTAGATACATTGTATTTATGTACTGGTAATATTGACTCTTCCATATCTTTAGCTTCTACAGGAGTGGATACAGCATTGTGGAATCATATTCTTGGACACATGAGTGATAAGGGGATGCAGATACTTCACAAAATAAATTTGTTTCCAGATTGATTTGGATTTCTATGAGCATTGTGTTTATGGAAAACAAAAGAGATTCGGATTTCTCAGAGTTGGAAAAGAAAAGAAGAGTGAAAGTTTAGATCTTGTGCATACAGATGTATGGGGACCAGCTCAGTTATCATATCTTGGTTTCTCTTTTTATTATTTTACTTTTATTGATGATGCAACTAGAAAAATTTGGGTTTATTGCATTCGACAAAAAATGATGTTTTTTATACTTTTGAGAAATGGAAAGCTTTGGTTAAGAATGAGATGGGAAAAAGGTTGAAGTGTCTTAGATTAGATAATGGAGGTGAATATTGAAGCAATGACTTTGATTATTATTGTTCATACCATGGGATTCATAGAGAAAAGACAGTTCCAGGAACACCACAAGAAAATGGTGTGTCAGAAAGGATGAAAAAGACCATCATGGAGCGTGCAAGGAGTATGAGATTGCATGTTGGTTTTCTCTTATAGTTCTGGGCAGATGTTGTAGATATTTTTGTTTACATAATAAACACAAGACCTCCAATCTCTTTGGATGGTAGAATTCTAGAGGAGGCATGGATAGGTAAAAAGGTAATCTATTCATTTTTGAAGACTTTCGGTTGTGAAGCATTTGTCCATATTGATAAAGAAAATAGAACAAATCTTGAGGCAAAATCCAAGAAGTGTACCTTTATTGGATATGGTGTTAATGATTTTGGTTATCGTTTATTGGATTATGAAAATCACAAAATCATTAGGAGTAGAGATGTCATATTCAATGAGAAGGTCGTGTATAAAGATCAGTTGCAGGGAAAGATATAAGAAAAATAAAAACCAAAATACATAGTGCTTGATGAGATCACTGAAAAAGAAATTCCAAAGGTACAAAAAAATCAAAATGTACAAAAACAAGAGAAACAGGTACCTCAAACTCTTGCAAGTGTTGTTAGAATATATACCAAGTTAAGTAGACCCCCTGAACGATACTCTCCTTCATTGTATTATTTATTGTTGACTGATTCTGGTGAACCGGAATGTTATGAAGAGGCAATGTAGGTAGACACTAAAAAGAATTGGGAGCAAGGAATGAAAGAGGAAATGGATTCCCTAGTCCGAAACCATTTACTAGGAATCCATTTACAGAATAAATTATGGGAATCAACTCATGACTTGGATTTATTCTGTATCTGGTGATCTCGTTGACAAATGATATTTCATTTCTTCAAATAATTTGTGAAAAAGAAAAGAAAAGAAAAAGAGGGCATAAAAGAATGGAAACAAAAGCCCCATGCAATAATAGAAACTTGGTCATACCGTTCAAACATGACCAAGGTCTTTTAAATTTTCAATGTTGATAGGTTAGTGAATACATCTGATCAGACCATCTAATCCTGATCAGATAGCCCCTAGGTTAGAATTAGTGAATACATCTGATCAGGCCATCTAATCCTGATCAGATAGCCCCTAGGTTAGAACTAGTGAATACATCTGATCAGACCATCTAATCCTGATCAGATAGCCCCTAGAAAGAATAAATTTTCAACCCAACTGTGTAATCTGGGTTGAGTGCCTTATGACAGTAGGTTAGGATGTAGCTTAATTGCCTCGCCTACCTTGCCAAACTAAAGCCAGATCGATAAAGATGTTACCCTATGACTCCAATGCCTAAATGTAATTGAATTGATGTCCCCTTGGTGGCATACAAGAGAAAAATCGAAGGAAAACCCATGAGAATGTCCTTATCCTAAGTTTTCCTACATATGACATTTTTCGCCCCCTACCTATGTCTCATTCACTTCTCAATGGTCTGGATCGCAATGATTATATCAACGGCCCACATTTGATTCCGGACCCCCCTTAGTGTTCTTCTTTTAACCAAAGGGGGGGGGGGGTCCGAAATCGGTGGTAACGCTTGCGCATATCTGGACGGTCATGACAGGGGCACGCGAATCCACGGCTCATATTGGATTCCGGACCCCCCCGCCCGTTCTTCCTTTAACGGAGGGGGGGGTGGGGGGGGGGTCCGGAATTGGTTATAAATCAGGCGCAGATCTGGACGGCTCTTAATCCAGCGCTCAAATCGGCGGTCCACATTGGATTCCGGACTCCCCCCTCCATTCTGCTTTTAATGGAGGGGGGGGGGTCCGGAATTGATATTAAAAAGCGCACAGATCTGGACGGCCATCAGAAGAGCGCGTAGATCAATGGTTTGTAACTGATTCCGGACCCCCCTTGGTGTTCTGTCTTTAATCAAAGGGGGGGGTCCGGAATAAATATTCCTCCGACGGGCCCATTGTCACAGGTGGCTCAAGCCTATTGGTCAAGAAGTCCCGTCACCCACATGCTGCCTGACAGCCCCTCACCCATAGACGTCACCCTCCACCGAACCCACTTGTCCCACTCGCTCCTGGTCTGAGTTCCATCTCATAACTGCTGCCAGTCCCTGCTGTCGGGCCTCACCTTTTCCGTTTATGGCTAGCCCCCTTCGGTGACTTTTACCTCCAATCACATGCCTCCACGTCATCTCACGTACACATTGGCCGCCGTCACCTGCCATCGCATCCCCAAGTGGCCCGTTACACATTAATAACGGGATGATTTACCCGTTGTCATGCTGACCGTTTTCCCGCGTCCGACCGACCCAGTTTTGAATAAAAACACCGTTGTGCCTATTTTCACTCGTTATTCCCCCCTCGCGCCAGAAACATCCCTCGCACCAGWGAACTTATCTATCATATKTCCATTGCTTCCCCGTCGTTTTCCTCCAACACCAGTAGACCCCACTAACGTTKTTTATTGCAGGTAYWGTGGCYRAAATGGTTTCTAAGACAAAGCAAGCTGAGGAGGAAGAGAATCCTTTCGTTCCTCCTCCGGTCGACCTGGATAAAATCCCGCTGGTTGACAAAGATCGGTTGATAGAGGACACCATATGCAGTTTTGACTTCTCCGATCTGCAATCATGGCTCCGRGAAGTTTTCCTGGACYAGAGCGACGAGATTGGGCTCTGGGAGTCCAATCTGCCCCTCTATCTRTTCCCACAAATTCATCATTTCCCAGAGTTTGCACTCAAGTGCCAAGCTCACTATGTCCCCGAACAGAAAGCCATTGTTTCCTCCTYTGGGGACGTCCTTTTCTTCATTACCCCAGAGGATATCGACCAAATGATGCAGATAACCCACTCGGAGTCTGCATCCCCTTTCAACCTRGAGATCCTCACTGAGCTCTACCAAAAAATGACCTTCCCGCAGAGAGCTCAGATCGTGGAGCTTTTCCTCCCCACTTCCGCTCCACTCCTGACCACAAATCCCCCGTATCCTTCCTCTTTGTTTTCCGTCAAAGGAAATCAGATTATTTCCTCACTGTGCGCCCTACTCGGGTACTATTTCGATCAATGGGTAGACGAACACATCCTTGGTTTTCTCTCTATCTTTTCAAATGATGAACAACCAACCACCCAATTCGATTACAGCACCTTCTTGGCCCATAACATCCATGAACAACTGGTGAATTTCGCCACTGAAGGCATGTTCAGGTACTCATCCATCCTAGCTTACATGTTCGTTTACTTCCAAGCAGACAGATTCAATTTCTCGATGCAGAAGATGGACGTCGACGGGAAGACATATCCGGTCACAGCGTGGACGTCTCTTCTGAAGCGCAATTCTGCCGAATACAACTTCGCAGAGTTCATTGATCAGTTTTACCACCCTGTGGTAAGTATGTTGACTGGCGTGCCTGAGCCACGAGTGAATGACGAAGTCCGGAGAGTTCTACACCTCTCAGAAAATGCAAAGACAGGAGACTGGTACTTGTACCAGAACCACTCCGATATCTGAGTCTATGGGTGCGAGTTGGCACCATACAAGCTTTCGAGATATATACCGGTAAGAGTTTTCGCACTGGAATATATCAGGCAAATTATGAATTCTGATGATGTTCATTTTGTTTCACTCAAAAAGAAGCAACAGTTACGGATTAAAGGGCAGATAGGTTCATTCATTTGCAACAACAGAGGCGAAGGTCACGAAGCGGACAAACTGTTGAGGGAAATGAATTTCCCCACTAGTTTCACATGGCATTATGATCCCTGCGGGATCATTTCAGAGATGAGAGTCATAAATAAAAATGCCCCGTATGCACATGAGCCCAGGCCCGAAATCAAAAGGTTCGCTAATCAAACAGAGTGGGAGCCTGATACGTTGGTGGACGTGGAACCAACTGTCGGGACGGAAAAACAGGTAGCCTCCACAAGCGCGCCTCCCACTGCCACACCTCAGAATCCCAAGGAAAAGAGGCCTCGACAAGAATCGTCTTCTCTGGTGACAGAGGTGTCTTCAGAGGAATTTAATATGCACGCCAAAAAGCCAAGGACTGTTCCAACGGCAGGCACGACAATGGAGCAAGAGATCACCACCACCACAGTGGCCTCCCCAGGAGTCAAGCCCATAAGTCTGCCTTTCGGTTTGAGTCAACACAAGGAGATAGTGAAAGCATTGAAAACCATAGACTCTCCCTTAGATACTCCACCAAGCAAGACCGGGCCCAAATTGGGCATTTTTGAAAAATACGACTTAATCAAAAAGAGGAACCAGACCCTGACCAGCAGCGCCTATGCCCAATTTCAGAAGCAATCAGCCACATCTCAACATAGGCTCCTTTCGGAATTCGATACAGATAAAGGGAGGATGCATATGGCCTACCTCCATGCACAAGTGCCGGATCCTAAAGTAATATCCGATTACAAAAGGGTCACAGTCGAGTTCCAAGCCAAGGACGTGCACCCAGCGGACCAGATGGATCTGCATAAGCAGACCGGAGAAATGGTTTTCCACACTCTGTCCCATGCTACAGCTTCTGCTTCAAGATATCGGACAGCGTTGAGCAATGCCCAGACCCAATTGAAGATAGAGAAAATATCCTCTTTTGCAAAGGACAACAAAATCAAGACATTGGTGGAATTGGTCCTCAAAATCGACTACGACCCTGCTAACATCAAGGCCGCCGAGGAAATGATAAAAAAGAAGAATACTGACATCGCTTCCTTGAGGAGGCAGCTGAAGCTCCCTCCAACAGAAGATCCACAAACAAAAGAGATAGCCGAAAGAGAAGGAGAAAAAGATGAAATGATGAGATTACTCATGGAACAGAATGCTCAGTTGAGGGAGATGGAGGCCGAGATGGAAAAATTGTTAAAGGAGAGAGAGCAGGCGAAGACAGTGGAGGCCATCCCCTTAAGTGCCATCCCCATTGCAGGATTAAGCACAGCGACAGTGACAGCAGTTCCATCCACAACAACAGCGCAGGTACCAGAAGGCACCATAGACCTGGCCAAGTCTATGGAGAGAATGAATTTGCAGGAGTCTGAAATCGGTAGACTTAAGAAAGAGGTGGAA
>JZKD02S2043923.1:345385-359125 GCA_000966675.3 Picea glauca
TTCTAAATATCTTCAGTTAAGAGATTCTTAAGTGCTTGTTAATTGGAGTTGTTTTCCTTATCTTTTCTTCTGTTCATCACTTAACTTATTAAAGATCCAGTGTGCATGTTATCTCGCCTTGTGAAAGGTTTTTTCTGCATTTTCGGTTGTATCTCAGATTCATTAAATTCAGAACCCATAGCCCAATGGATGTGTAGTTTGTCTCAACCAATTTCAAAAAAACCCTATAACAAAACCAACATTTTCTATAACTAGCCTAATATCTTAATTTAAAACAAAGCTAAATTATTTAGAGAGATCCCTCTCTGAAGCTGGAAGGGCTAGATCCCAGCTTTAAAAGTGGTTGGTTAAGGTTACCTTTGTAAATTTCTTCTTTTCAACCTCTAGGAAATTTACAGAGCGCTAATAGGTAGTTTGGCAGAGAGATTGCAGGCCATCCAGGGTTCTGGTATATACCATGGTCCTATCTGGTAGGGTAATATCCTCCTCCAAACTCATTCATAAGAGGTTGTATGGGAACCATACCTATGGAAGAAGTATAATGAGGGTTATAAAAACTGCCCCCAGCTAGAGGAGCTCTGGGATGGGGGTTTCCCAGAGTGTGAAAATGGCTTCCTCTGGGTGGAACTCCGGAGCATAGAGAGGGATTTTTCATAAAAAATGAATTTGTCAGAATCGGCATGGAGGGAAGAGGGGGAAAGGATGGAATATGGGAAGTAACATGTTTGCTCGGTTGAGTACTCCATCTAGGAGCATTGAGACTAGGATTAGACCTGGAAGAAAAAGGAGGTCGGCCTCCAACCATAGGATTCGTTTGGGGAATATGACCTCCACCAAATGAGAGAGGAGCATGTGGAGGAGCCATGCCCCTAGGTCCAAAACTAGGATTTGCATTAGTCATTCGAATAGAGGATGAAAGTTGTGACATCATATTGGGCATACCAAAAGAAAAAGGGTTAGAGACCAAAGGTATGGACTAAGACTTGTATCCTGGCATACCAAAAAGAGACTCAAAAGAGTTCGTTGTTATGGGTCAAGTAGAAACCACAGGCTGGGCAGCAGTAGGGATGGGAATATTCGACACTCCAACCGTCGTGGATGAAGGAGTTGAAGGGATCCCATTAATCACAGAAGGTATAGTAGTCGAGGGACTCCCTGTTTCGTTCAGATTTGACTCAATACTCATAATTGGATAATCACAAGTTTGAGAGGTGGAGATATACGTACCATGTTTATTAAAGTTACGCCTTTTAGAAGGAAACTTTGGTAAAGACTCAAAATGCGGTGGTAACTTCAACAAACGGTAAGACCTGCGAGGAGGTTGGTCTTGCTCCATGATGGCTCAAGACTCGAGATATGAAACCAAATCCTAGGGCCAACTAAAAATTAGAGAGCACACCAAAATAAAGAAAAAAGGCCAAATGCACACAAACAAGATATAGTAGTTGAAAAGGGGCCTCCCTCATTAGAATAGGTATGCCTCGCCTAAGAGGGGCATGAGACTCCCTTCAAAAGATTGTAGGTATCAGAATAAGTTATAAGGGCCCTCATAGGCTTAACAGCGCAGTCGTTCAGATCCCCCCGGAGAGGTAATCCTCCATATAGGTTGTGTGTTATCTGACCCTTATCTAACTTAGGGTACCTGCAGAATAACCCCTGCAAGTAACCTATGTGGCTACCTATGTCAAACAGCTAGAGTCACCACAATATAACCAATGCGTAGGCGAACAGTCATAAGTCTGGTCCACCATATGGGAAGGGTAACAAATCTCAAAATATTGAAAGTATCACCTCTCATGGAGGTAAAGGTACTAGCAAGACCCCCAAATACGAATACAACCACAGAAATATCTCTGACGCTAAGAATTTATTAGAGGAATATCTTTGCAACCAAATTTGCGCGACCTCATTCTTACCTTCAATGTGAGCAGAGCCTCCTGATATCACTAATTACACAATGGGTTTCACCACTCCTTGGTTAGACACATATGTTTAGTTTAATATCATTGGAGAAGTTTACTCACAAAATCCTATTCCAAGGCCCTATGTCTTATACGTGTTTGTGTACCCTGGAAATAAAATTGTTTCTAATCAATTTTAGTTAGTCAGTGTTACTTTTAATGGCTTTTGTTTACTTAAGAGATGTGGTCGTGAAACTAATGGTATTACGACTCAGCATATAAGAGAAGTGAATATAAAAAACACGGCTAAGTCCTAATCTTAAATTCTCAAGATATGGTAAGATTCTAAATGCAACTTTCAATTCAATTTCTACAATTTCAATGAAATCCAATCTTTCCACATGTGTCAAAATCAATACTAAGTAATCAAAAGAGAAAATGCCATAATGCAAAATGAAAAAAAAAAAAAAAAATGATATAAAGAAAACAAAATGCAAGGATTGAATAGCATCTTCACATATAGACCCTACTGCAAGAAAAAAGAGACAAGCCACGAAGGATACCAAGAAGAAAACACTCAGACCAATGTGCAAGGACAACCAATGAAAAAGATGATAAGAAAGAATAGCGACTAAAAATTCAATAATAAGAAGGTTTCTTATCACTATGTAAGCACTCAACAGTTAGGACATAGACCCAAGAAGACTCAGCAACCAACCAAACTTACTCAGCAAACACCAAACTCAGACAGTAAGCCTAAAGAGATGATGTTGCAATTGTTTTAGCAAAAACACATATGCACATGCCCTACAAAAGGATAGCCCACGTATGTACGCGTCTGTCAAGGGAAAAACCACGTATATATAGTAAAACACTGCCAGGGAAAGGATTAAGCCAAGAAACTCATAGGCAAAGTAAAAATAGGCTATCAAGCAATCATGTGATAAGGAAACTCAAGCTACCAGAGAGAAAGTCAAGGAGAAAAACACTCCAAACCACAAAACAGAAGATCAATCCCCAGTATGGTCACCAATTTTTTTACGAGAAAAATATCTCTATGGCATGGGGTAAACCACAATAGACGGAATGACATGCAGAAATCAACTCTAATCCCAAATATGTTATACAAATGAAATACTAACAAGACAAATTCAAGAGCCTACCTCGCCCGGGCGTTCGATGAAGACCATCATTGAGCACGCAACTCAAAGATTTATACCTGCAACTTGTCCTCAACAACCAAGATACGCAAGCATATGGTGATAATATATAATGTTAGAAAATATATTAGAATAATACATTAACATACATGAAAAATATTCCCATGGAATAATAATTCAAATATCTACAAGATATCAATTGGACGAGAAAAGAGTATTTCTATTAAAATAATCAGCATAAGTATATAGGTGACAAAATTTTGTAACGACACATCTTGGAACCGAGAAACTAAGTCCCTCTAGCTGGGCCTCCACCACTTCAATCTTCTTCCAAAGTCAGGCTCATTAAAGGAGACAATGAGGTTCTTCGTCACAAAGAAAAAAGATCTTGGGGGTTGAACAATGAGTTCAGACTTTCAAGGATAAAGGGATGCAGACTCAATATGAAGTGAAATTTCTCCAGATTGTATTTGCTCTCAAAGTTGAATTCTCTCCTCCTTTTCAAGGCTTGGATATGGATTAATTTATATCCTTCAAATGGAACTGAAGGGCCGAGTCAGAGTGTTTCCAGTATATGGAAGGTCAAGGATCATGGATCTCGTGACATGACATGGAAACTTGACATAATTTTTAATTTTGAGCACCAAACCTGATGTACGCAGGTTGTAGTGGAGCAACCTGCGTATGCACTTGTTGTCTAACTGATAGGGCACGTATATATGGGAAAATGTGTTTTTTTGGCTCTGAAAGGTAAAAAGAGGGACTTCAAGTTTGCATAGGGAAATGGAAAGGCCATCCAAGCAAGTCGCATGGTGTGAGGCAAAATTTGTTGTAGCAGTTGCAACCAAATGAAACTTTCTTCATCCAAATCTGGTAGATTGTTCTGGGTGTGGAACTTGGTTCCAATCACTTTCTTTAGACATGAGACATGAAAAAAAAAATGTAGCTTGGAGTGACTGGGCAAGGCTAATTGATATGCCATTGGTCCCATGCATTTGAGAATAGTATAAGCACCATAAAATTTGGGGGAAATTTTTTAACATTATTGGGATTTTATTGAAGTCTTCTTGTACGGTTCTAGATGGAGAAACACATGGTCCCCTTCAGAAAATTGATGTTTAGAATGATCCTGATATGCTTGTTACTTCATGTGGTTCTGAGCCATGACCAAATTTTCTTAGAGAATGTGGAGAATGATCATGCGGATTGTAGTAGTGTGGTCACCCTCCTAAACCTTTGAGACACCTGGTGTCTATGGAAGAATCGATGGTGGATTTTGTCTGTACACTGCTTCAAAGGGATTCTTGCATGAGTGGCAGTATGGTAAGAGGTGTTGTACCACCATTCAGCTAGTGGTAACCATTGAATGCACGGATTTTGTCTATGACAGATTGTGCTGAGATGCAATTGGGTTACCTAGAGCCTGAATAATTCTTGCTAGAAATTGTTGGTAAAATTTGGATATCGGTCAGAAATAATAGAATGAGCCATTACATGGAGTTTCAAGATATTAACCATAAAAATTTGAGTCATTTTGGATGCTATGAACGGGTGTTGAAGAGCACATAAATGAACATATTTGGAAATACAATTTACTACCACCATGATGACTGAGTTATTTCCTGATCTGGGTAATCCAACAATGAAATCCATAGAAATATATGTCCAAATAGTAGGTGGAAGTGGTAGCGGTTGGAGTGTTCTCATAGGTTTGACAGCGTAACATCCCCGGCCACCCAGGTCAGTCTATGCTACTCCAGAAAATGATTTTATGATCTGACACCACATTGTAACATCCCCAGCATCCAACTGGGCTATGCCACATAAAATTTTTGAGTTGTAATGCAATTAAAAACATATACACACAGAGACTCTTGCGGAACTTTATATATATAACTTAAACAGATAAATATATATTGTAAATGCACAGATTCATACGGAAATGACAGTAATCATATACATGCAGCATAGACATGAAATGCCCATAAATATAACACATAAATAATAATGCAGCATATAAATTAACACACAATCGACACTTATCTTGGTAAGAATATCACCAATTGCATGCAGAACTTCCACAAACCTCTCATCCTTAGACCACACTGCTCATCACTCTCAGGAGTGGGTCACCCCCGAGCTAGGACTAAACTCCACTAGGGTAAAGGGATTCCTAACCAAGATGATGTATCATAGACAACAGGAAAGACTCTGTCACATGTGCGAACTCAAACTAACATCCTACAGTCCCTCATTCCCCACATGCATGTCCCACCCCAGGAAGTGTGCCCCTTCTCTGCTCAACAATCCTTTGGTTTCCCCACTTCCTTTCCAGGCTTCAGCAACAGGTCGGACAGGAAGTCTCAGAGCCTTGTAGTTGTAGTTTAGCACCTTTGGAAATCAATTCCTAGCAATTCTCTCACCTTGAGATATTTCTCACTGGCCTGACAACCTGCCTCTTTAATATCCCACGGGCCTGACAACCCGCTTCTTCAGTCCAGCTCCCAAGCTAACCAGGTACACAAACAGGTATGGGTATGGATACAGGTTCAGGTACAGTGACAGGAAGGTACAGAGGACAACTGACTAAGTGAGTGAATGATCCTGGAATGATTGAATGGATGACTGAATGATCGCATGAATGGATCAATGTCCCCCAAAATGAACTAGGTCCAAACTATATGTATGCATGTTCCCAACTTGACACTTGTCATGTTGGGAGCTAATTTGACCCACTTGTCCCCATCCTTATAACTTAGGATAAAATAATTACCCATACCTTATAATTTAAGGAATATTAATATAATATTCCTTTTTGGATTAATCTCCCTATCTTAGCCCCTTTATCCTTACCTTGTATCCCCCACCCTTTCCCTAACTAGTGGAGTTTAGTCCCCCAGACTCTTTTATTGTGGTCGGTCTGCGTGCAACGATGTGCTTTATATTAATGATGAGACATATACAAAAATAGGCTCATTGGCCTTTAACATCTAGGCTCTCTGGCCTAATCATCACATAAGTCTTATGGATTATAATAAACTAGCTCACTAGCCTATAAAACACAGCATATACACAAAGGCTCCATGGCCTCAAAATCCTGTGCACTTAAGTTTGTTGCAAACAGTATCTTGGAATGTGCACACTTCATGATTTTAGCGTGCAGTACATGTGTGCACTATACTATGGAAGGTGCATGCAAAATTATATCAACAACTCACCAGCTTATATGCATTTTTTTACATTTACATTTACAATTTGGGGTTCAGCCTAGGGGTATTACAGACAGTCTCTCCATTATTGCATTGACATGTATCACATTAGTCCACAAAGGTGCAGATGTCCTATTTCATACCATCCCAAGATAAAGAATGTTTGACCCGTTCATAAGTTTTGGTAAAACATAAATGGCTCGCGGTAGGTGTAGCATGAAACTCGGAGAGCACCATGGATTTAAGGGTCGAATGTTTCCTTAAATATAGGTGACCTTTATAGTGAAACTCATCATTGTGCCAAGAGTACCCTAGAGAGACTTGGGGATTTTGTTGCAATTGTTGGATTAGGATGGAAATTTTGGGGTCTTGCAACCATTCCTAATGAACATCATGAAGCCATTCGGAGACGAGGAATGAGAGGGAAAAGAGTGACCCTTATTCTTCATATTTCCTGGAAAGAGAATCAGCCACCACATTTTATTTTCCCTTCTTGTAAATGATCTCATGATCATATCCAAACAGCTTGGTCACCCATTTTTTTTTCTCTAAGGATGAAATATGTTGTTCTGGGAAGTACTCGAGGCTTTGATCATCCGTTTTAATTTGGAAGCGTCATCCTAATAGATAAGGGCACCAGAGATGCATTGCATGAAAAATAGCCAACATTTCCTTTTCATAGATTGATTGGCTCAAAGGTCACTCTGGAAACTGTTTGTTAGTGAAATCCGAAGGTCATCCATCTTGCATAAGGATTGCCCCAATTCCTCTCCCTAATGCATCACATTCCATAACAAAATCTTGGTGAAGTTAGGTAGGGCCAGTACAGGAGTAGTGCACATAGATTTTTTCAAGGCTTGGAAGGATTGGTCAGCAGCTGGAGTCCAACTGAAAGCATTGTTTTTAAGGATAATTGTTAGAGGAGCCACAAGTTTTCCATAATTCTAAAAAAACTTGTGATAATAGCTTGTTAAACCCAGGAAATCACATAGACTTTTAATATTTTTAGGGTGAGGCCAATTCTTCATAGCTTCGATTTTCTTAGGATCCACCCGTACACCATCCTTGCCAACAATATGACCCGGGTACTCAACTTCAGATATTTAAAAATCACATTTAGACTGTTTGAGGAAAATTTTGTGCTTGGAGAGGAGATGGAGAACTTGATCTACATGGGTGAGATGGGCTTGTCAAGTTTTACTATATATGAGAATATCATCAAAGAAGACTAACACAAAGTGATGGAGGAAAGGACAAAAGGCATGATTCATGAGACTTTGAAAAGTGGATGGGGAAATATAGAGACAAAAGGGCATGACCAAGAACTCATAGTGTCCCTCATAAGTGTGAAATGTAGTCTTGGGAATGTCTTCCTCTTTCATATGTATCTTGTGGTAGCCAGAACAGAGGTCAATTTTGGTAAATTATTGTTCCCCATTGAGTTCATTCAGAAGGTCATCTATGATAGGAATGGAAAATTTGTCCTTGATGGTAATTTTGTTGAGGGCACAAAAATTAGGATACATGACAATAGGGGGTGAATAGGGGCTAGTACTAGGACGGATAACACCCACTTCTAGCAACTCTTTGACAATTCTCTCAATTTCATTGTTTGGAGTAAAGGGATGGCGATAAGAGTACACATTGAGAGGAAGACCACTCGAAATTAAAGGAATGGAATGGTCATGGTTGTCGTATGAGGGAGGAAGGACCTAGGGATTTTTGGAAATAGTGTGATGTTGGGAAAGGATACATTGAAGGTTAAGGTGCACAAAGGCAGTCTCAACTACTTGAATGGAACGTAGTTGGGCAATGATGCCTGAGTGACCTTTTTTGAGTAAATTTTCCATGCGATGGGAACTAATTATCTCTGGAGAGTCTATTGTAATGCCTTGAAATTTATATTGTTGGCCTTCCTGCTGGAATTGCATAGTCAAATCCTTAAAATCCATGGTTATAGGGTGTAACACCCCGGTTTTGATCCCCATTAACTAGAATGTATTATGTAATTGTGACTTAGTTTGGTGAGTTGGTAAAGTTGAAAAGGGGCCATAGTTCCTAGGAAATGTAATATATATATATATATATATATATATATATCAAATACATTGTTGGCTACAAGACAGACAAGGACAAGAGATAGGGGCTATAATTCCATGAGAGAGGGGGCTAAAGAGGATAAGTCTTTTTATTATATTTTATTTACCCATTTTGGTTTTAATTGAGAAAAGTGGTTACATGAGATTCTTGGGGAAGGCCATGTGGTTCTTGGTTCTTGTAATTATATAAACCCTGCCTGTGGGATATTTTGGGGGTTATTCTTTTTTCTTCTCCATTTACTCTTACACTCTTTCCTTGGGATTCTTCCTCATTCACTCTCGCTAATTTGTGTTCTCTTGGTTGGAGCATGGAAATGAATGGCTGGAGGAGGAGAGCCATTGTGAGATGGATATGAGGAATTAATTATCATTCCAGTTTGTGATAGATTCCTATGGGCATGAGATTGATGTTAGGTCTGAAAGAATTGTCACAACTGAGAATCCTTGGAGTTTCTATCCTGGATATTTCCTAACCAGTAGCATTGGAGCCTTGGAGAGAAATGGAACAGCCCGAGGGACTGCATCGCAAATAAAGGGGTTCATTTCTTTGGGTTGTGCAAGTTGAATGGGAAAGAGAGATGGAAATTAGGATTGTTGTATGTTTGGGAAAACCTGAGAGATAATTAGTGAAATGTTGTGTGTTTTAGATCTGTCCTAAGACCCATCCTTGTGGATTCATAGCCCTGGCTCGAGGGTGACCTATTGTTGAGAATTGGAGAAGCAGTGTCTATGGTTGGGTGGAACATCCTTGGTCTGCATCTAGTTGGTGATGGTTTAATTAAATATAAGTGATCTTTGTGTTTTCTGCATAAATTGTTTTCTGCTATGTATATTTATCTCTGAGATGTCTTGTGCATGCTTGTCGGTTATTGTTGTGCATGGCATGTTTTTCATTCCTTGGATGGATTAGCATGAATATTTATTACTTCTTGTGTGGTTATTTCATTCTTTCATGATTAATTTCAAATTAATTTTTATCAAAATTCGAAATCAGATTTGAAGTGTGTTTTTTACATAGTGTGTCTAGCCTGTTGGTGGTTGGGTAAGTTACATAGGGCCTAGAGTGTATAGTCATTCAACACCAAGCACAATTTCACAACCACCCATGTCAATAGAAAACATGTGATATTTCAAGTTATACTGACCAATTTGTAGGCACACATTTTCACAACACCCCCCACATTTCATGGAACCACCATTGGCAATCATGATTTGAAAATTGTGGACAACACAGATATAACAATTGATTTATTTGGAAAGGCGACGATGAATGAAATTATGAGTATTGTCATTGTCAACTAAGATGATGACTTTCATGTGCTTAATGCAACCAATGGATTTCAGGGTTTGGGGAGCAGAAAATCCAGTGAGAGAATTCAATGAAAGCAGTAGTTCAAATTCAGGAGGATCAGAGAGTGGTGTAAGATCATCTGCTTGGGGTAGTGTTGCCTCAGGAGAAACCTTAGCATCTTCAGCAGAAACATCCTCTGAAATGGCCATAAAAAATTTATGTTCCTTACACTTGTTCCCGGGAAAGTATTTCTCATCACAATTATATCAAATACCCTTGAGTTGGCGTTTATCCATTTCCACCCTTGTTAATTTTTGGACCTTGAAAGGAGTGGCCATAGGGGCAGGATTGGGGGGTCAATGGTGGGGAATAAAAGTGGGCATTTTGTTCTGGGGAAATATGACATGTTGTGCCTCCTTGGCGTGTTTAGTTGCTTCCAAACAAGTTTTGGGGTGAGCCATGAGGACCTGAGCTCGTATTTCATCCTTGACACCATTGATAAAGCATTTCTGGAAGAATACATCGATCATACCCTCCATTCAAAAATCCAAGTGCTCAAAGGAAGCAATAAAATATTCCATTGTTTCAACTTTTTCAAATGGCTTAAATGGTGGGTGTCTGTGTCAAATTGTTCATATAGCTCAGCAACAAATTGTGTCCAAGAAACATACTTTGGGCATGAATTTATATGCCACTGCCACCATTTCCATCATTCCTAATCCAAATAGAGAACATTGTAACAAATCTTGGTCAATTCATCGGTAATGTCATGCAGGGAAAAATAGTGTTCCATATGAGTGACCCATGCTATTGGATATAAGCCATCAAATTTGTTCACCTCAACCCTACGAAGATGGGGGTCACGATTGGAATGAAAGTTCAGAGGATTGGAAGAGTCAACACCTTGAAATATGGGGTTTGGGCCAGAGGAAGGACCCTTGGATATGAATTGTTGGAAAGAGAGTGGAGTTCTTCTATTCAAATAGAGAGTTGTTCCTAGATGTGGTATGTTTTGGCATGAATGGCAGTAATGTCATTATTCGGTTTTTTATTGGTTTCATCTTGGTGAGTGGGGGCCATTAGGATATGAGGGGTGGGTCCGTGGAAAAAAAGGAAGATAAGTGATATATACCACTACAATCATGGAAATGAGATGAAACCAATGGGATAAGTTCCAAATAAGCGTGTCAAGAAGGGGTTGGGTCCACGGAAAAAAAAATGCTTGAAAATGATATGTATCATTGTGATCAGGGTGAAGAGAGGAATCCAATGGGATAAATGCCAAAAAAGGGTGTTGGGAAGGGGTCAAGTCCACAGGAAAAAAAAAGGCTTGAAAATGATATGTACCACTATGATTAGACCGAAGAGAGGAATCCAATGGGATAGGCCTTAAATAATGGTGCAGGTAGGACCCAGACAATTTTTTTTTACTCGTGCGTAGTTATACTCTGATCTAAAAAATACTGCAATGTCAAAATGTCCAAATTCTTAATTGGAAAAAATGTGTAGTAAATTTGCAACCAGAATGCAGGAGGTAAGGTTGTGCGGCCAGAATGTCTTTTTTGTTCCTTGTCTAGTGTGTTCCCCTTGGTTAGGGTTTACAGGGTGCCTGTGGACAAGGGTTTTCCATGTGTTATAGCTCTTTGATATATGTGCAAGGTTAAACAGTAATACTTGGCCCAATATCTCAGGGCACCAACTAAGGAGGCTCAACCGTACCCTTAGTCTCACTACTCAATTACCCAGGTACTAAAGAGCATCTTCTCGAGTGTTGTTCTCGGTGGCTCTATAGCAGTCAGGCGGTCAATCAGTTGAACTAGAGATGGTTTCATGAGACCTAGGGGACTCCCGATATACCTATCGGTACGTGGGAGTGATGGTTGTGTACAGATTTTGTCTAAAGTAGTACTACTCGTGGGGTATCAACAGGGGTTACACAGGTTTTCAACAAGAGCGAAACTTTGGTTTCTAGGCAACCCCGTGAAACTGTATGTATTATATATGCGTAGTCTTCCCCACTACAATTTTACCCGCTAAACAACATATCTATGTTGTTTAAATATGCTAGCAGTACACATGTCTACCTTGGAAAAAAATTACCCACAATCCCTGCCAAGGAAAGTGCTCTAATACCACTTGTAAGGTACGAGATGTAATATAATATTCAGAAACAAGAATATTCAACAAATATCAATGGAACGGAAAAATATTGAGAAGAAAAATACCAGCAATAATACCTTTATTCAAAGAAATAAATGTTCACTTTCCTCTTCAAGGGGGCAACCTCCAGCCAAGCAAAGATCTATTACAATAATTCTTAATACAAATCTTTCTCATGCCTCCTACTATTATTTATATTAATTCTATCTTCTGAAGAACATTCTAGAGGAATATATTTCTAGAAGTGGAAGTGTTGGCATAGGGGCAGACCCCCCGGGGTTCAATGCTACAACAACGCACCAACAAAACCCTAACTACCGACCCTTTTGGCAACACCTGCGAAGCAGATGAAGTCTCACCCGAGGCATAAGCAGGGGTGGTTGTGAGACTTAGGTGTCTGGAACCTTAGCTAGGACACATGTCTGTGATTATATCGCTTACAGAGCACTTAGCATTGATCATTCATCAATATTCAACCTTTATTATACTTCGCAGATAACATAGAGCATCGTAGCATTCACTTAGATCTAAGGTATCTTAGTACTTAGCAACAGTAAAACGGATCAGATCCAGTAGATCATCACTAAGCATCTTCATACATATCAGATCTACTATTCATACACATCTAATGAATCACAAAGAATAAGTATATCCATCTAAATATATCAAAGCACTTTGCAAAAGCATGGATAAACACATCAAGTCAAAGCACAAAGCATAACACACAGATTTACGTGGTTCACCCCCACTTTGGGGCTACGCCCACCAACTCTTCTTCTTTATTAGCGTCTTCAATCAGTTACAAGCATGGAGCCACCAAAACCTACTGCGCATAGGATAGAATATCTGTGTAGCTCGCTAGATCCTTCTTCCTTGACTTACAACACAAATCCTTCTATATCTCCACACAGGGACTTGCACTAAGCTCTGCAAGACTATAGAATGCACAACACCTCAATCACACAAATCCCACTTGGCACGTAGCCTATATCACATAGATACAATACTCTACTAGATGCCTAGATGTATATTTATACATTTACAAAAGTGGTCTTAAGCGTGGGTGAACCCACGGGCCGACATCCCTTTCCCATTACATATTCCCAAAACCCAAAATAGGCCCAAAAGTGGGCCGAGATCCCATGATCTCTACTTTGTATGGCGCTCCATCTTCATTAGGCTGTCGAAGTCCCAAAAATGGTCAATCATGACCAAGATTATTCCAAAACTTGGTCAAGGGCCAACAGGCCCCCAACACTCACCTGTGGCTCGTCTCGAGTCACTCTGGTCTGAGAAATTCTACTTCGAACACCTCGAGCTTCTTCGACCTGCTGTAGTGATACTGCCTCTTGCTCAGTGAACTCATGGATGAATGCATCATTGACTAATCCTTCTAGGCGTTGTTCTGTTGAACTCACAACCTGTTCAAGTTCTACTCCTTGGCTTTCAACTTTGGTGAATAGTTTACATGCCTTCTCTTATACTAGTTGAAGTCATTGAGAGACTTCAATCACTTTACTCTAAATCGTGTGGATTTTTTGTTGGCCTGTGCATTTCTCTGGAAACCTCTTCATTCTTTTGACTAGTGACAAGGCCTTCAGTTGCGCTTGTAACATATCTGTTTGTTGCTTTGCTTCTTGGAGTTGTGACTCCAATGCCTGCAACTTTGGATTCTCCGTGAGGGTCTCATATGTTTGAGCGCTCCTGGAAGTTAGCTGCTTACATTCCAATTCAAGAGCTTTCAATCTGCCAACTGCGTTGCGGGAAGTTGCCTCTCTTAGGTCTCTTATATCTTGAGGGGTCTCAGGTGTTGGATCATGTTGTCATTGATGCCAATGGTTTGATTGATTGATGTCAAGTGATTGATTGATTTCAAAGGATTGATTGATTGATGATTTATGTAATATAATATGTATTGTC
>JZKD02S2043923.1:366649-378417 GCA_000966675.3 Picea glauca
CACATCTAACTGGTTATAAATGAAAACAATGGGTAATGAATAAATTTTGAATGCTAATTGATGAGTTTTTGTGCAAGAGGGAAGTTTTGGGAAAAAGAGCCCCACACTCATTCACGCCCCCCCCTCTAAGTGTGGTAGGTGTGTCCAACATCAGGCACAATAAAAAATTCCAGATCAGCGATGTGTTGTTGAAGCTGCTGGATCACTCCTTCTAGTTGTGCCACCTGTTGTGGAACCCGTTCTTCTGTCTGGACTTCTATGACTATCACAGAGTGAAGTGATCTGTTGACCAGTTCCTTTATCTCGAGTTACTCTGTGAGCAACTTCTCCTTGCTCTATTGTAGCTCTGCTTTCTCTTCCTCCCACTTTGTTTGCAGGGCTAGTTTTTCTCGTTCTACATTACTACATTGTTCTAGCAGATCTTCTTGTCCCTACACCAAATCATGGGTGGCTTGCGTTGTCTCTTCATGAGCTCGTCGAAGCCGAGCTTCAAATTTATCGACGATTTGGTGCAATTGGGTTGGCTCATCTACTGGTTCGTTTGTTCCAATTGTCAAGGGTGCAGTAGAAACTACACGGCTGGACTGTAGTGCATGTTGCACTTTTTGAAGTTCACCCTTGATTCAGTTGAATACCTCCTCCTGCTTCGCCTCTTGCCTTTATGTGATCTCCAGTGAAGTGTCATTCAACGCAGCGACTAGGAAGTCGAAGTCGTCTGGGGTGAGGGTAGTCTTAAACGTAGTCCTTGTGGCTTTAACTTTCTTCCGGGATGAAGTCTTTGGTGGGGTAACCTTCCTTTTCTTGGATGGATCCTCCTCCTCTCTAGGCGAAGTAACTTCACCTTTGTTTTGCTCGACTTCTGTGCCACCTAGATCTCCACCATCGTCTTCCTACTCAGGTGAGATCAAAGTGGTCTTCGTCGATGTGCTATGGACATCTTGCACTTCGTCATATTTCTTCGTCTTGATTAGTCCAAGTGTGTCCGACATAGTTTCAAGGCTATCCACATCGGACATCTTTGCGGGGTCCGCTGGAACAAGGAGGTCCACCGACCATTCCTTGGTAATCTCCTCCAAGTCATCTTCTGTCAACTTGTAATGTGACTGGAGCTATTGTTTATGCTCATTGGCACGTGTTGTAATATAGGTTAAGTGGCGATCCGCGTTGAATTTCATCAAGGGTCTAAACCTGTGAAGTGTGTTTGGGGTGATGCACAATGTACACTGGATTGTGATCTTCAACTGGTTTTAATAGGCATGGAAGACGACATCCGACTACCACTGGTTGTTCATGTCGTTGGAGTACCATAACGTACAGAACTTTGTGGCCAGTGGTTCGAAGGGTTTGATATCCAAGAAAGTGGCGCCTTCCGGTAGCTCCCATGCGATGAAAGCGATTAGTATGAGAAGCCAGCTAAATCAGAACTCATACCCTTAGTATTGTGCTTCTCTACAATCAAGCTCTAGTTGGTTTACAAGGTACTACACCCAGTTCATCTGTAGTCCCTCCGCGCACTTTCCTGCGAGGTCAACTACGAATCCAGTCACTTGGGTTGGTATGTTCTTGCGAACTAGCTTGCCCGCAATCAACTGGCAGGAAAGGCACACTGTGCCACTCTGGATAGAGGCTACCTTGTAGCCTCGCGTGCCCTTCTCCACATCGCCATAAGTTTCTTTAATCCTCTGCGCTAATTCTCGATCTGAGGTCTTTCCAGGGTAAAAATCTTGTGGGACAGGGCCTTGTATACTAAGCCATGTGATCTGATTGATCAAGGTCAGATCCATAGTGATGCGATGGTTCAACCATAAGTAACCTTTGTGGTAGCAGGACAACAACAATTTCACGCATGCGTTTACTTCCTGGTGTCTGTCGAAGTGCGGGATCTTCATTACATTAAGTAGTGTGGACTGTGTGAGGTTCTGGGTCCATGGTTGCGGGAAAATCTTTGAATTCTTTCCTTTGGTCCTAGTCAAGTACTTATGTGGGGCCAGCATGCAGTAAGCTTTCCGGTCTCCAAGGTTGAAGTCACTAAATTTCAGTGCTGCGAGCTTATCCTGATCAGCATGAACTGCACGCACCCCTTTCGGAAGGTACGCGGTGATCAAAGTATACTCGAAGTCTCGAGGTACATTTTCATGATTGATGGTGCCACTCAGAGGTGGTAGGTAAGACAGCAGAATGCGTGGAATAAGCTTGGCATTCACGATGTCGTCTCTGTGATTTCTCTGTTTCTCATCGGTCGATCGGGATGGACCGGTGCGAGCAGTGGAAGGAGAGGCCTGCAGTCCTCTTGTCAACAATTCTTGGATTCCTGTCGATAACCCTCTCTCCGACATGACTCTCTCAGTCATTAAGTCAATCAAAACTTCTTCGACTATTTTCTCTGCAGCGCTGAGCTCGTCCGACATACAGGCTCGGGGTCAATTAGATCGGGTGTGAACTGAATTCAGAGACTACAATGAAGGGTATGGGAACAAGGTGATGATCACAGTGATTAAGCAGTGTGGACTGTGTGAGGTTCTAGGTCCATGGTTGCGGGATAATCTTTGAATTCTTTCCTTTGGTCCTGATCAAGTACTTATGTGGGGCCAGCATGTTGTAAGATTTTCGGTCTCCAAGGTTGAAGTCACTAAATTTCAGTGCTGCGAGCTTATCCTGGTCAGCACGAACTGCGTGCACCCCTTTTGGAAGGTATGTGGTGATCAAAGTATACTCGAAGTCTTGAGGTGCACTGTCACGATTGATGGTGCCACTCAGAGGTGGTAGGTAAGACGGTAGAATGTGTGGAATAATCTTGGCGTTCACGATGTCGTCTCTGTGCTTTCTCTGTTTCTCATTGGTCGGTCGGTATGGACCAGTGCGAGCATTGGAAGGAGAGGCCTGCAGTCCTCTTGTCAACGATTCTTGGATTCTTGTCGATAACCCTCGCTCCAACATGACTCTCTCAGTCATTAAGTCAATCAAAACTTCTTCGACTATTTTCTCTGCAACGCTGAGCTCATCTGACATACAGGCTCGGGGTCAATTAGATTGGGTGTGAACTGAATTTAGAGACTACAATGAAGGGTATGGGAACAAGGTGATGATCACAGTGCAAAATAATCTCAAGATTTGGGCTCAAATTCTCAATTAGCAAAAGTATTCTCGGTGCGTGGTGCGACAGACTAAATAAGTAACTTAGCAACAGTCTGCTTGCAATGGGTATGAGGCGTCATTAACTCATGTTTTGTTCGTTATGGCACGGTCTAACGGTCTAATGGCGAACCATCAATGCTTTTCGACCCGTTCGGAGTGGCAGTCGAATGGTTATATCGGCTTCCAATGGCTATATTGTTTCGCCTCGGCAAAGTGGCCTATGTCACTGGTCTAATATCTCGGTGAAGTTCAAATTATGCAAGTTTTCCTTCTGTGAGGCTCCCTCTGGAATCTTTTGTAGCCTGTCGATCTTAGCTCTCTTTTTACTTAGCTTCCTAGCCTTCTTTCCAGTGAGCTTCATCTCGGTGTTTCTCTTCCCATTTCGATTCTTATTTTCCTTGGACATAGTCACTTCACGCTGCTGAGATTATCTCCTAAGACTCAGGGGTAATACTTTTTCTATATCTGAGACAGATACTTCAATCTTCTATGAGTCCTCTAATTCTCTTGCAACTTTGACATCTGGGCTTCTAGTGTCAAATAGCTTTGATCTTTTTCTTTGTTCTTCAATCAACTACGCGATACTTCTAGTCGTGAAATCTTTTAACTCTTGTTTCTGTTGTTCCAAAACTTCTTGTTCTTCCTTTCGTCTAGCTTGATCGTTATCAACCCAGGGCTTTCCTAGAAACACGATAAACGGGGCGCTTTCTTCAATAAATTTAATAATCTCAAAATGTTCTTCAGTCGAAGTTCCATTGGCATTCATAGATATCTGAATGAGCTTTCCACATAGGGTTACCAGTTTTCCTTTGAATATCCCTATTCCTCTTAATGAAGGGATCATAGAAGGCCTTCCTATAGCTTCTCAAGTTCTCTCTGGCATAATGTTCACTTGTGTTTCTTCATCAAGAACACAGTCAATGTCGAAGTCTCTTATTCTTACCTCGATACATTCTTTTTCTTTAAAGATCTTTGATAGCCTAACATGTTGGTGATCATTCAAGGTGTCTTTCATCTGTAGCAATACCTTCTTTGATTCCTTCTGGGGTTCTACTATTTCTGGATCTGCCTTAGGGTTTTCTTCATTTAGATTCATTCTTTCAAGCTTAGCAATCATTCTAGGGCAATCCAACACTTCATGGTCCAAATCTTTGCAACATAGGCAACTAGATCTTCCACCAGGGCATTCCTTAGCAAGATGTCCCGGTCTTCTGCAACTGTAACAGAGGGTTAACCCTCTCTTTTGTTTAAATGTTCCCCAACTTCTTCTATACTGTGCACCAGGATCATGGTATCTAGCCTGCAAAAAATTCTTTCTAGGATCATGCATCCATTTGTTAGTCCAAACATTATTTCTATGCATAGGTATAACATATCTATCATTATGATTATCATATTTATTCATATCAAACTTCATTTCATCTATTAGAGCCCTAGTTTTCAGACTAGGACAGAATCTATCAAACACACCTAGATTCATGTTTTTAGAAACAAAAATTTCCACTTATCTTACTTCTACAGAGTACAAAACTTCCAGATCTAAAAAAAAATTAACTATTCTTACCTTTATTAGAGAACTGAGCTTACAGATCTTACTTCTTTTCTGCAAATCTGACCTCTTTTCTTCAGAAACTTCCACTTTTACTTTTCTTAGAGCACAAAGCGTTCAGATCTTGCTTCTTTTCTTCATATCTGTTCTTCTTTCTTTAGCACAAAGATTCTCAGATCAAGTGGAATATTGCGCACTAGGGCACAGAGCTTCCACAGTTTCAGGATGAATCTTTTCACAAAGCTTCTTCTTCCTCAGTTCCCATCAATCACAGTTTCAAGTCCTGGCAACGGAACCATTTGTTGGCACAGGGGTAGACCCGGGTGTTATTGGACTAATCGGTAGGTGCGTACACTAACTGATATCCCTAGATCCACCTAGATCTAGAACAAAACACACCATAACATGACGCTTTCCTTAAGTTTTAGATATTGAATTTATTAACTAAAGAGGGATAGGTGACATACCATTTAAATGTCGCTTCCTCTCGGTGGCTCTTGGTTCCAACGCTCATACAATGATGAACCTGCAAAAGAATGCAACCAACCAAAGTGATAGTAATAGCATAAACTTAATATAAACCTATGTATGTGATCAAGGAATCATACAATAAAACACAACAAGCTTTATAGGAAAGAATCATATTACTGTATCATATTAAATGTGAAAGAGAGATTACAACCATGGCCTTGATGTCGTAAGGTCCCTTCCAACTGTCCTTCGTTCCCCACAAAATTTGACTTCAAGAATTCTGAGAGCACAGATCTGATAATATTCACAATGTATCTTGACAAAGTGGCTCATCTAGCCAAGCTAAAAATTTCCAAAGCTCAATCCAATCCAAGCTAATCCCAAAAGCTCCAAAGCTAACCAAAAGCTACAAAAGCTAACTTTCTCCATGAGAACTCCTCTTCTTTTATAAGTTGAAGAGGATAAGGTGAGGAGGTTAGGATGATCCCACTAAAACATGAAAGCAAGTAAGATCCAAACCATTCGGATGCCACCTCACCATAGAAGTTTTTCCTTCTAGAAGATTCGAGAAAACGCTTGTTTTTCCCATGTGTAGGCATTCTCGCACCCTACCTATAGAGCAACCTACGAACATCTCACACCCTAGCTATGGTGCAACCTACAAGAATCATGCATTCTCGCACCCTGCCTATATAGCAACCTGCGAACTTCCTTTTTTTACAGGGTTTTTACAAGGGAAAATGCAACTTCTTTTCTCAGGAAAAGTTCTTCTCCCTTCTCTCTTCAAGAACTCAGGCCACTAACCCCTCTAAAGGAAACAGATAGGTTTACATCATTAACGGTCATAGGGATGACGAAAATAATGTGTAACACCGAGGTTCAACACTACAACAATGCACCAACAAAACCCTAACTACCGGCCCTTTCGGCAACACCTGCGAAGCAGATGAAGTCTCACCCGAGGTAGAAGCAGGGGTGGTTGTGAGACTCAGGTGTCTACAACCTTAGCCGGGACACAGGTCTGTGATTATATCGCTTACAGATCACTTAGCATTGATCATTCATCAATATTCAACCTATATTATACTTCGCAGATAGCACGGAGCATTGCAGCATTCACTTAGATCTAAGGTATCTTAGTACTTAGCAACAGTAAAACAGATCAGATCCAGTAGATCAGAACTAAGCATATTCATACATATTAGATCTACTATTCATACACATCTAATGAAGCACAAAGCATAAGTATATCCATCTAAATATATCAAAGCACTTTGCAAAAGCAGGGATAAACACATCAAGTCAAAGCACAAAGCATAACACACATATTTACGTGGTTCACCCCCACTTTGGGGTTACGTCCACCAACTCTTCTTCTTTATTAGCGTCTTCAATCGGTTACAAGCACGGAGCCACCAAAACCTATTGTGCATAGAATAGAAGATTTGTGCAGCTCGCTAAATCCTTCTTCCTTGCCTTACAACACAAATCCTTCTATATCTCCACACAAGGACTTGAACTAACCTCTGCAAGCCTATAGAATGCACAACACCTCGATCACACAGATCCCACTTGGCACATAGCCTATATCACATAGATACAATAATCTACTAGATGCCTAGATGTTTATTTATACATTTACAAAATTGGTCCTAAGCGTGGGTGAACCCATGGGCCAACATCCCTTTCCCATTACATATTCCCAAAACCCAAAAGTGGGCCGAGATCTCGTGATCTCTACTTCATCTGGCACTCCATCTTCGACAAGTTGTCGAAGTCCCAAAAACGGTCAATCATGACCAAGATTATTCCAAAACTTGGTCAAGGTCCAACAAGAGGCTTCTATTAGGTCTTCTTACATTGACTTGTTCATATTTATCAAATAGGCCTTATTGAATAATGTCGTCTTTTATTACATGAAAAATATATTATTCTATCTACGTGGGGGGTTAGGGAGATTAGGTCCCTAATAGTTGGGATAATGTAGAAAATAAAGAGAGATATTAGGAAATTCCTTTGGCAAGGAGAAAAAACAAACACCAAGAAATTGCACCTAAGCAATTGGAGTATAGTAAGAGCTTCAATGGAGAATAAAGGATTAGATATCAAAGATACGATGCTTATGAATCTAGTGTTGGGGCCAAAAATTTTATTGAGACTAGTAATTGGTAAAAGGGAATCATGATGGAAGTATATAATTTAAAAAAATATCTTCAATTCAATAGGAAACAAATTTTATACCATCCACTCATGGAGAAGACAGGTTCAGCCTTCTAGAAATTATGCAAAGGTGTGGCTCTATCATCCAAGCTCATTTAGCATAGAGTCTTGGGAATGGAAACGAATTAAGATTTGGGAGGATGGAATAATGGGGAATCCTCTGTTAAGACATCATATGGAACTATGAAATAAGATAATGGTTGAAGAATTGGGAAATGCATACTCTATATGACCTTTCAATTTGGGAGGAGTTGAAAGAAATATAATGAAAGGGATGGAAATATTTAGACCCTAGAGATCCATTAAAAGATTAGTGTTCCTCTTCTTTTTTCTCTTCTTTGTGGAGAAATCCCTCCGAACAAATTTTCCTATGACACTAGAGGCTACGAACCTCAAGGAAATTAATATTTAGTAAAGAAAGGATATCCTTTGAAATTAAAGTAGCATCCTCAGTCCCCCCTATCGATGTTATGGAATCAAATTTAAGGTGGGGATGGACTACCAAAAGTGAAAATATTATGTTGGATCATGGCTCATGAGAACCTGTTAACAATAGATAACTTAAATAAATAAGGGATTCAAAGCCTGTCAATATGTCCCTTATTTTTTAAGGTGGAATTAACAGTGGGTCATTTTTTCTGAAGTGTGAATTTACAATTTAGGTTTGGAAGATATCCCTTGCATAGTTGGGGAAAATAGTGACCCTCCCTCAAAACCGGAGAGAGATGTTCACTGTCTAGCATAAAATGTATATTGGCATGTTTCTAAACAAGCCTCTTCTTAAAAAAAACCGGATCAGAATGCCCAAGTTTCAATGTTGGATAATTTGATGGCAAGAAAAAGAGTAATGGTCAAGTAGGAGCTCTCTTCCCTGAGATTAATAACAGCTAAGCTGGTGAAAATTTATTAGATTTAATTCAAGTGAAAGGAGTAAAAGGGAATAACTTATCAGTGTTAAGAGAAGAGGAAATAATTTGGCTTAAGTGACTCTTGATGGTCTATGCCCAAAATCATTGTGAGTAGACCCAAAAGCTCATGTACCTAGCAAATTATAATGGAGGAGGATGAATTGCAATGTTGGAAAACTAAGAAAACGTTTCATATGTTTTATTTGATATGGATTTGAAATTCAATCTAGGGGTGGTAGGTGTGGGAGGGATTTCCTTTGATCCCGAGGGAAATCATGAAATAGTCTTTGCATGGGATTAAGGAGAAGCCTCCAATAACCAAGCAGAAGCACTGGCACTCTATCAATGATTAAATATACTTAGTTGAAGAGGGATCAAGAGTTTTATTGTAATAGGGGATTCAATAATTGTAATTTAGCATCTAAAAAACAATCAAACTCCAAATATATTAATCTATCAAGTCTCATTTATATAATTTGAGGGGTCACGAGGAGCTTTGAATATTTAAAATTCTATCAAGTTTGAAGGTATTCAAAAAACATATAGATTATATGGAAAATGAAGTTGGATCAATAAGGATAAATGAGGAGGTACCTTTTGTTTCCTATCTCCCATGAAGGATAGAAGCGTATTTTATAGTTTAACAGTGGTGGAAGAGTACCTAGACAAGTGGCAGTGATACTTCAAAGTGAAGGGATGAGAATTTAAACCCCTTCTACCTTTTGTACTACCAACACATTCACACATGCATACAGTGAAAGCTCATAAATCTATCAAAATGGTTGGAAGCGATGAAAATGGGATCATTTAGTACTTCTATTTGGATTTTTTCTTTCAAAGGTGCTCTGTGTGGTGTTGATTGTGGATTTAATGGATTATGTATCTTCCCTTTGGTAATTATCTATTAGATTAGGGTGGTTCCTTTGCACTGGAGAAATGAGAAATTTGGATTCAATGCATTCCTAGTCTTGTGGCTCGGCTTTCTCTAGGTTTGAGAAGTGCTAATTATTTCCCCCATTGGCTCTATGAATTGGATAATCACAAACCTTATTATTATATCTTGGTGGTGTTGGTTTTGGTTAAATATGGCTAGTCACAACCATATGGGCATTGTTTTCTCTATGAATAATTGAACCTACACTACACTCAATAAAGAAGAAAATGCTACCTCACATACATTCAAGTATCCCTCTCATTTCAAAAATAGAATGGACAGTCAAATCGATACTTAGAGTTCCAAGTATGCAAAAATTTCAAAGAAAATGGATCATCGGAGCAGGAAAATAGATAAACTAGAAGCAGAATGTAGCATCTTGTATGATTTGGTCATGGGTCTCACTAGGAGTTCTCATTCCTTGGTATACCATCCAAAAGATTCAATCAACTTTGTTCCCTCTTTGGTAAAGAATGAGGATACTTCCTAGGAAGCACAAGGAGACTTGGCAATGAAAAATGTGAACTAATGTATAAGCTAAGTTTTGATATCAAGCAGGAGGCCCTCGTGAAATTTATTTTATCAATTGAAAGTTTTTAAAGTGGCATGTAAGGTAGTTTTGATTCTATCCCATGTTAGGATCTATACTAGTTGGCATTTTAGTTATATTTATAAGACAATAAGATCAAATCAACTTCTAGGCAAATGTTCTAAAATTCCAGGACTCCTTGAAAGACTAACTTCAAACAAGTCCATTATTGTTTGTATTAACATGTTGTATGGTGTGGCCACAACCATATTTTAACACAAATTATAATTGTTTCAGTCAAAAATCAACAAGCTAAATTATAGAGCGCTTACTCCATATTGTTCATAATTGCAAGTGCAACTTATTTGGGTGTGAAATGCCTCCAACCTCCTGTACTTTTCCTATAATTTATTTTTCTTTCATAAAGGGGCTTACCTTTATGCATTTTAAGAAACAAACATTATGCTTATAAAAAAAGTGTTGGACAGTTGGTTTGGATAGTTGGTTGTCATTGATGTCAACCCTTGGAGAGGTCTAGAGATGTTGGATAGTTGATTGGCATTTGTATGATCGAGATTGATGGTGAGATAGTTAGGTACATTTGATGTAACCCCGGAGGTGTACTTATGGGACATAAAGTTGTTTAAGGAATATGGACATGAAGGATAGTGAAATTGTAGGTAATACTATCATATATGGATAGTACACGTCATGTCTTTTCATGTGATATGTGGAACGCCACGTGATTCCTCGTGGTTAGGGAGATATGGCCTTGTAAAGTTGGAAGCCCCGGAGAGTGGTCAAGAAGCCCCTAGTTGGTTACAAGTATTGGTGAAAGGGTAAAGTGGTTGTAAAAAGAAACCCCTAAAATAAGGAATGAGGTTACCTAGAATAAGTATGTAAACACCTCAAGGAGTCTCTCATAAGAACACACACACCTACAATTGAATATGTATCTAGTGTTTTTTATGGTTTAGTATTGTGATCTTTTGGAAAGTTTGTGACGACATTTTTTTGAGGTCAAAGTTGAAAGTCTCGGGGTTGCAGCAATCCTGAGTAACCCTAGTTTCTGAGGTATCTGTGAGTTGTGGTCCGCAGGGAGCATATGTACGCAAGATGTAGTGGAGGAAAGCATGGATATTTGGGGGCTATAGAAGAGCAAGTCGCGTATATGTAAAAGGACTTGTGAAAGGTTGTGAAGGGATGTTGGTACCAGGTTGTTGAGGATTGTGGAAGAGTTACAGGTCTATTCAATGTACATCAGGTCAGATATAGGATTAGAGGTAAGTCTTAAGGGTTATGGCTATGGTGTTATGGTACATGCATGGTAATGATAGTATGTGATATGGTACATCTTGGTGATGTTATGGTACATTGATTAGAAGCATCATTGGCTATTTGGGTGTATGGTTTGGTTACATGTTATGGTGCATACTTGAGGCTTGGTATATTGTGTTATGAGGTTGCATCTTGGTGATATTGAGGAGCATGATTGAGGCATGTGTTTGTGAGCTTTGGTTTATGACTTGAGGCACATCATTGGATGCATGGTATATGTTGGTTGAGGTCTACTTGGTGAGATACATTGTTGGTTCATATCTTGGTTTATTGGAATATGGTGTATGCCATGATATGGTATATGGTTGAGACACTTGTTATGGTTCATGGTTGATACATGGTATGGTACAGGATTGGTACATGGTATGGTGTTGATGATTGATGTACATGGTTGTTGTGCATAGTTGGGACATGGTATGATACAAGATATGGTACACGGTTGATGTACATGGTTGATGTGCATGGTTGATGCACGGTTTGGTACAGGTGTTGGTTCATGGTTGATGCACTTGTTGTGGTACAGGTTGTGGTACATGGTTGATGGTATAGGTCGATGCATTGTTGATACATGGTACAGGTTGGTACTTGGTTGAGACACATATCTTGTGATGGTATGTGGTGATCTTGGTACATGCTTGATAGAGGCATGTGTTGGTGTTGTTGAGCATATGGTTTGAGATATTC
>JZKD02S2043923.1:379473-390162 GCA_000966675.3 Picea glauca
TATATATATATATATATATATATATATATATATATATATATATATATATATATATATATATATATATATTGGATGCATTCATAGATGATACATTGATGATATATTGTTGAACATTTTTGTTAAAGTGAAAGAATATATATTGTGGTATAGAGTGCTCATACTGATTCACCCCCACCCCCTCTCAGTATTCCAACAACAAGTCCTTAGATATCTATATTTCGTATTTATAATGATAACAAGAAAAAATGAAGAAAACCAAGGTCTCATTCATAATGAGAAAGCGAAAGATTTCTTATAAAGGATTACAAGCTAGTCGAGTCAATGCACTTTATGAATCTAGGATAGACTGAGAAACACACTAAAGTGAAGTGGCAATGTATCTCAACATGTGTCATATTCTCATAGAATATTGGATTATTGGCTAGTTTAAGTGCCCCTTCATTATCACAAAATAAGGGCGTTTTCTCTATCTATTGCATCTTCATGTTTGAAATCATCCTCCTGAGCCAAACTACCTCACACGCTCCTTTCACTACTCCTCAATATTCTACTTCTATCTATGAAGTGGATATGATATGTTGTTTCTTCCAATTCCATGTTATTGAACTCCTGCCAAGGATGAATACATATACAAATATTGATCTTCTATCATCCACAAAACCTGTCCAATCTAAATATGTATACCCACATAGCTCAAAGTCTTTGATTTTGTTGTACATAATTCCAAATTCAAGTGTCCCTTTCACATATTTCAATAGTCACTTCAAATTAGTCGAATGCTTTACCTTTGGTGTTATCATGAATATGGAAATTAATCTCACGTCATAACTCAAATAAATCCTAATGGATGTAATATATATCAAGATCCCCACTAACTATCTATAGATTGACTCGTTAACTACCTTAGAGTCAGTCTTGGATGAAAGCTTCAACCCTTTCTCCATAAATGTAGACAAGATTTTGCAATTTGTCATTCTAAACCTATCAAGAAAATCCTTGACGTATTTTTCTTGTGAGACAAAAATGTTTCTACCTATTTTCCAAACTTCTACAACTAGACAATAATTAATTAGGAGGCCTAAATCGGTCATGTCAAAATATTTACTCATATTAGAATTGATTTGTTCAATAGCACTTACCTCACTATCTATAATAATAATTCCATATACATAAATGATCAGTAGAATGATATCATTACGAATTCTTTTGACATATATATTATAATCTAAAGGACACCATTGGAACGCTTTTTCATTAAAGTATTTGTCAATATTGATGTACCATGTATGCAGTGCCTACTTCAAGCCATATAGAGCCTTCTTCATTATGCAAAAAAGATGCTCCTTCCCTGGAAACTAAAACCTCTATAGTTTATATGTGTAGATCTCTTCCTCCAACTCTCCATTGAGAAAGGAACTCTTCACATCCATCTGATGGACCTTCCATCCAAATTGTGCCACTGTGTCTAGCACTAATTGAATGGTGTGCATATTTGTTGTAGGAGAGAATATCTCCTCATAGTCAATTCCCTCTCAACAGGAGAACCCTTTTGTGACCAACGGTGCCTTGTACTTTTTCCATATACCTTATACTTGACCTTGTATACCCATTTGTAGTCGATGGGTTTCTTCCTTGGTGGATTCAGAGCTATGAGATCCTGAGCCTGATTTTTCATCATACTTTCATGTTTGTCTATCATGGCCTTCTCTCACTCATGTCTCCCTTTTTCCTCCTCGAACACCTATGGCTCATATACTTCCTAAACATTGGCCATCAGAGCAAAGTTAGTTGTGTTTGGTTTTTTTTTCTCTTAACTCGTAATGATCATTCATCAATCATTTCACTTACTAGAACATCTCCAATGTTAGTGTGCCACCAATTTCATATTTTCTTGGGATCTTCCCCACTGATGCTATCACTGTGATCTAGGTTACTTGTACCTATATTGGTTTCATCAAAATAAAATCATAATCTCCCCATGCTCAAAATATTTTCCCTTTCAAGTGGAGTTTCCTAAAGATTGATACTTGAATCCTTATCCAAAATAGGTTGTAGTTCTGTGATTTTGATCTCTGAAGAAGTCTGGAAAGGTCTAGTTTCCTCATCAACTATGACATTTTTGCTAAAGTTCAACTAATTGGTGTTAACATGAACCAATTTTTATACTTCATGACTATCATTATACCATGTGTTCATCAATTTCTTTCTCTTAGGATCTAACTCGATTCTCTTCTCATATGGAATCCAAGCATAAGAAGTAGTACCGAAGACCTTAATATGACCGACTATGGGCTTCCTCCTAGGTCATGCTCTCTTTGGGGTCTTTTGGTTCATCGCCATCATTAAATATCTATTCAATAAGTAGACAATTTTGATACTACCTCGGCCCAAAACTTGTTTGGAACACACATGATCTCCATCATACATCGCCATCTCTGTGATAGTATTATTTCACCTCTCGACGACTCCATTCTATTGTGGAGAGTAAGGTGTAATGAATTATCTTTTGATTCCATGTTTATCACAAAATTTATTGAATTATTTTGAATAGAATTCACTGCCATTGCTAGAACTAAGAGTCGCAATGTGACACCCTAAATTTTTTTCTATTAATGCTTTAAACTTTTAAATTCATTAAACGTGACTTCATATTTAAATTTCAGAAATGACTCTTTTTCTAATAATGTGTTAAATTTTTAAATTCATTAAACACTTCAGATTTCAATTTCAAAAATGACTCTTTTTCTACTCATGCTTTAAATTATTAAATTCAATAAACACTTCAAATTTCAATTTCAGAATGTACACCCACATTTTCCTACTATAGTCATCAAAAAATAGAAGGAAATACATGGAACTGGTGATTGATTCCATGTCCATTGGTCCACCAATATCTACATGAACCAGCTAAAATGCTCTTTGTGCTCTCCGAGATTGTCCTTCATCAAATGGTTCTAGATGTTATTTCCCTACTTGGAAGCTCCACATACACCCTGAATATTTTCTTGGATGTCAGGAATTCCATATACCAAATTATTTCAAGGTAATTGAGTGAATTAGTTCAAGTTAAGATGCCCATACCATTGATTCCAAAGTGTACTAATGTTTGATGCACTCTTAGCTTCAAATTAATGTTCCCTGATCTATCCAATGTCAACCAATCTGAACAAAAAAAGTTACCAACTTAATGAGAACTCTCCAGAGTTCTCATTTTTTTAGAGGTTGCATTTAGTTTCTATTTTTACCCCTGTTTCAAAAAGTGGAGCTACCGGTAGCACCCTTTCTTTTGTTGATATATTTTTTTGACATTTTGAATCTTCTTCTCTATAAAGTATCAACATTTGTTTGAAATGTTTATTTTTTTCAATCATTTTTGTTTTCAACTTCTTGATTAAGAGAGGTACCTACCTAGGAGGATGAGTTATAGACTCTTAGAAGAGGGTACTTATCCCTAAGAGGATGGGACCATGTGGCATACACCTTAGAGGTTGGATAGTACTTAGCTTGAGAACGCTTGGGTTGAGCATACTTCATGGAGGTTTGTTGTGGACTTAGATACATGTGTTGAGGAGAAGTATCAAATCAAGTAAACGCATTGCACACATGTCGAGAAGAATGGGGCACAAGGGGACATGTGGCACACATATAGAGGAGGTACACCTTACATGAGGATACTTGGATAGTGAAACACCATGAAAGAGGGATTGTTGGCCTAACTACTCATTCAATAGTGCACCATCTTGGAGGATGGGTGTTGAGCCCAAGAAGTATCATGCTTGGAGGGTGCATCACCTTAGGGTGGAATAAAACCCTAGTTTGATACTTGTCATCTTTGTATTCTAAAGTGATCCACGTAGGGTTTCCTTTTTTAGTTAGGTCTAGGGTTACTTGTGTGGACCTAGTCCATGTTTTATGTTGTCCTTCCTTACCTGTTCTATATACAAGGAGGAGAGAGCCTTTGCAATAACTCACTATTGATGTAGTCATTATTTTATCTTTGAAGTATTAGAGAAGTCTTGTAGGAAGAAAGACCTAGGTTTTGGATGTAATCCCTAGAGGAGACATGGAGATGGATGATAGTGCTTGGGTGTTCTTGGAGAGTTTTCTTTTTTGAGATGCAAGAGCTTGATGCTAGGGTTTGTGCCATGCAAGAAGACCCTCAAGGAGAAAATATTACTACATGATATGATGACATGAATATAATCTCTACTTGTTGGATTGAATTACTCATACCTTGTATTGTCTTGTATATGTCATGGCTCTTGTTATGAAGCAAGAGAAGGTATCACTACTGTTCCAACTCTAAATAAGACGTGAAGAAGAGAGCTAGATATTTGAGTGATATTGCAATCTTGTTCTTGTTTGATGCATGGAGGTTAGGGAAATATCATGAAGTTCTATATGAGTATCCTTGTTCCATAAGTGGCTTGAGCTTGGTGTGACACATTGCTTGGAATAATACTTGTGCATTGTAGTCTTGATGTTCCATGGAGGTTTGATTCTCGTGTTATGCAAGAGTCGAAGACCTGGGGTTTGAGGACTCAAACCCTAAGATGGACATGAAGACTACGATAATCTAAGTGCTAAAGTCATTTTTTAAGGCTTCATCTTGTGTGGTGCAAGTTGGTTAGGTTTTGTAAACCCTAAAAAATACTAGTGCTAGAGTGGAGACCTTTAGCATAGTGAAATACTTTGCAAAGAGAGTTTTTGTGAGGCAATGTTGATGAAAGATCAAAGGTGGAATTCTTAGTGTCAATGATAGCTTGTTGTGGAGACATTGGTGTGGCTAGATAGCTTGGTGAGATTCCTGGCTAGGCCTTTTTTTATTTTTTGTTAGGGTTTGATATTAATGGTGGATGCCCTAGCAAGGGTTTGGAGGCATTGGAGAGTACTAGCTTGTGATAAGATTGAATAACTATCTTATAATAGCTTGTGATAAGTTGTTGGTATGTACTTGTATCTTCATTCTTATGTATATATGAAGTGATTACTTTGTTGTCCAAACTCTATGTACCTGTAGATCTTATTTTCAACTTATAATCCATGGTGATTGAGTAGTTCCTAGTGTTGTTTAGTATGTTGATTTATCATGAATAACTCATTGATTTTATTGAGTGATTTGACAAACATATAGAATATAAGTAGACATATTTATGTTTTTAATAGCTTTGTTTTGATTAAGTAATTTTCAGATCTATGATATGTTGGGATTTGTGCCCTAAGGGTTGGAAATAAAGCTCCTTCAAAGAGCAATTGTTCAATGTTTATTTTATTGGGCCACCTTATGTATTTGGTTGGATAAAATCAAAATACATACCAATTCATCCCTAAGGCTGAAATTTCATAGGAAAGAGATGTAGGGAATCTCAAGTTTGAGGAGAAATTTTTGAGTTTACATTAAACATAGATATTCAAAATTTCCACAAAAATCACTCTACCTTTAGGGTTTCTTCCATGGTTCTAGGCCCTATATATGGATTTTCAATGCAAAAAATATTTATTGGGGGACAAATCTATGGATTAGGTCCAAAACCATAGTTAGTTGCATAAAAAACACTTATATTGTTGATTATGGAAAATCCATGTTTTAGGCCATAAAACCATGGTTTAGTTCACATGAACCATCCATATTGCCTCTAATCTTTATATCATAAAATACTTATATATTTAGGGATTTTATTGTGGTATAGAGCCTTGTAGATGGCTTACGAGTAAGCACAACAAGTCAACGCAACCCAACTACATTGGGTTTGGGATTTTAAATTCTAGCCTCATTTGGTTAGTTGTATCCATTTTAAATTCTAGCTTCGTTTTGTAATCACAAAATCTCCACTCCTAAGAACTTATTGAAAACACTAACTAATAGTGCATTTTTTATAAAAATTCAAATTTTCTGAATCTACAGAACAAAAACACTTCAAAAACTAGTGTGCATCATCACAACTATTCCCTCTTAATGTGTGAATGTCCACTCATGTTCCAAAAAACCCGCAAACATGTGGGTTTGAGTTTCACTTCTATCATATGTTGAGCATTATAAATTTATTTCTCCAAATTTAATGAATCAATTTTAATTAAGTTTATTATATTATATTTATTTTTAAGCACATGTTTTTTTAGTTGTTGGTCATTGATAATAATAAGTAATTTTCTTTATGTATCCAAGTATTTGTTGTTGGTCATTGATAATAATAATAATAAGTAACTTTCTTTATGTATCCAAGTGTTTGGGTGTGAGGGTACATCTCACATTCATGTATGATCTTCACCTTGCATTTAATGAAATCTTAGCAAATCGTAAACAAATAGGGAGGTTTATTCTTATCCTTCACTTCCATTTTCAATTTTGGTTATTTACTTTTAACACTTTTATTTTCAGTGATCAAATACAACACGTGCACCTATTTCACACCTAAAAAATACATAATTGGTTCATGCCACCACAATGAGACTCTAAAATAAACCACTAATAAAAATAACTTTATTCATTTTTAAAAATACATATTTAGATTAGGCTAGGACCTTGGAGATAGCATTGTTGAGTAAACACTCCAAGGTCAGCCATTAACTTTAAAACTAGAAGTTGAACACCATGAGTGAAAGGACCTTCGGTAACTAGAAATTTATTTTGGGAAAGTGCTTTTAACACAAGCATCAAGTAGTGGGTTAATTTATCAAGTAGGGGGTTAATTTATCAAGTAGTGGGTTAATTTGTGGAAGGGTTGAGACCCACCCCATACCAAGCAATGGGTATGAAAATTTTAACAAGCACCAAGAAGGAGTTTAAGTGTTTTGCTACTTTTTTTACAGAAGAGTGGATGTGTGGCTTGACCCATAAGCCACATTCTAAACAAACATACTTGATTAACTATCGATCCTTTAGGATGTGTGTGGTAAAGAGGAAACTTAGTGGTTAATCCTAGGACCAACAAACATAGGTGATTGCTTGTGGGGATTGTGAGCAATACCTAAGACAGATAGTGTATCACCCCTTGGATATTTTCATTTTTTGCATCACTGACTATAATTAGTATCTTTCATACCTTCACTTGTGTGGAATTCAATCACTAGATTTAATCATCGATGGTGCAGCTTTCCTTTCGATTCCATCTCCTCTATACAAACACACTTTTTTAAGGTCCCTTATCTCTTATCTAGATTGCTTGAGCCTTGATTAGTGTGTAAAAGGAGTGTAAGTTTTTTTTTTCACACATGGAACTAAAAGATTGATCAATTAATTAATTCATAGATCTTATCTCTAAATTAACATTTTCCACCCATAGTTTTTTATTGATCCTATGACTAATTGATTAATTGATTTATTGACCTTAACTCTAAATCAACCTTTTACCCGTTGATTTTATTTAATCCTAAGCATTCCTTTGGTCTATTAAGTTGACCTTTGTACCTTGCTATACCTTAGCCTATTCAATTGACCATTGTCCTAAGTAGGCTTGCACCCCTTACTATGTTAAGTTGAACCCGTTTTCCTTGATAGAGTAGCTTCATTGACACCTTGTTAACACCTTACCTTAAGTCTAGAATGGTGATTTTTTCAAGAAATGTTAACCTAGGGATCCCTCCACAAGAAAATCCCTTCGTTATTCCTTTGCTTGGAAATACTTGTGACCCAAACATGGTTACTCTATTTGGGTTCTTTCTTCCTTAGCCAATCCAATGAGAGCCCCTTGCCTTCACCAAATGGTAACTTGGTTCCCTCTATTATCTTTGAAACATGACCAAAGTTTGATTCCTATTTCTAACCAAACTAGCAACCAAGGACCATCCAAAGAGAATAAGAGGAAGCGAAGCATAAAAATAAGAACCAAAGGTAGGGGGGCATTGAACCTAATGTTGGGGGAAACCCCATCCAGGGTACAAAGAAACCCAAGAAGACCAAGAACAATAGAGTTAAGACCAACCGCCCTTGCACCATTTGCATAGTAGTTGTCCATTATACTCATGATTGTTGCAAGAGCTTTGAATGCTTTGTGATGGAAATGAACTTAATCAAGCTCCTTATGTCGAAATTCCTATCCCTACCCCTCAACATGAGCCCAATACCACTACAATTGAAGCTCCTCTCACTTCCATCATCATTGTTGGGGATACACAAGCTTCAACCACTTTAGTTGCTCACCCTCAAAGTGATCTATCCAACCACATCCACCTTATCGCCAACTCAAGAAGGACCCTTTCCACCTCTAGTGGCCCATCCTCCACTAGACCTACCCACGGTATGGAAAATGGAAGGATTCCTCCTTTTGGATATAAGGCCATTACCTTTGACTAGGACCAATTAATATCATAAAGTCTTCCTTCTTCCACCCCTTTTCAAATAAGGGTCATCATTCAGAACATCATTGTTCATCGATGATTAGTGGATGGAAGAGCCTATTCTTGTGTTATGTCCTTATCTTCTTGGTAGGGCTTTGGTTCACCCGCATGTGGTCCACCAACAACCAGAATGGTCCTTTGAAAGTAGATTGTGAGACCCAATAGGAATTCTACCCCAACTTCCAATCCAATTAGGCAATGACTTTGTGTTAATCAATGTCATTGTTGTCACAACCTTCATCAACTATAACTTTCTCTTTGGGCATGTTTACATGTATGCCATGGAGGTTGTGGTGTCTTCATACTTTCATGTGATGTCATTTCCACACGAAAGATGCACTCTCACAATAGATCAATGATCATTTTGTGATCCTCAACCACCTTTGACCCAAAGAAATGCCCCACTTATTACCCATTGGCAATGCGTTCTTATTGCTTCATTGGACAAACCTCCTTCACAAATGTCTTGTGTTCCCATCGCCACCATTTGTGCAATATCCACTCCCACCAAGCATAAGCCCTTGGATCCAAAACCACCCTCTATACACTTAGGCTTAGAGATGGAAATTGTACCTTTCCCCTTCATGATAACAGAACCACTTCCTACCCCTAAGCGTGAGTGTACTTTGACCTCTTTGACCATGACCTTCCTTGATGATAAATAACTCTTAGAGGCCATGAATTCCTTAGATAATCCTTGGGATGATCTCCAACTTGGTTAGCCTATTGATCATCTTCCTAGGCCTAACTACTCCACTTACAAGCCCTTAAACTCCATCCACTTTGGAAATCAGCATTGGCTCAAATCCTCCTTACTAGCACCACCTCTTGCACTTGTGGAGGATATATTAGACCAACTTTCCCAATCATATACCATTGATTTAGCCACCATTATGAGCATGTTGTTAAACAATCTTCCTTTGGCAATATCTTTGATTCCTCTCAACCAACATACCTTGCACCCATAGAGAATATTGAACTGCATCTCCATATCGAAGACCATTAATATTGCCACCACACAAGAGATTGTTATATAGTTTGAGGTTACAAACATTTCCATAAATTTTATAGCTCAAAAGATCTCACAAGACTTTTCAATGGTTCTTTTATGGGCATAAGGAATTGCACTAGATTTTTTTGTACCTTTGGATCATTCTCTTAGCTATGGTCGACGTTGTAAAGTTTATTCTTAAATTGGAATACAGGATTAGGATGTTAAGCCCTAATATTGGCTCATTACCCCTTAATTGGGGCATATTACATTAGTAATGTTATTTTATTTATGTCAGCTTTATTCCATTAGTTGTAATTATACCTCCTAGTCTCCTATATATACCAAGGAGACATTTTCATTTGGAATCATCTTGTACTTGAACATTTAGGTGGGGTAAAAGGAGGTTTCCCCCTCGAAAAGGATTATTATCTGAAATTATCTCTTTTTCAAGGAGTTGAGTACTTTTTCTAAGGTTTTTCTATGCTATATTGATATTTGGTTCCTAACATATGGTATCAGAGCTCAAGGTCTTGGGGTTTCGCTGTTACATCTGAGACACCTTGGAATTTTCGCTATAACTTTTTTTCTACAACGTTTCAGAAGGAACGACTTGGAGGATATTTAGTAGACAGATCAAGGTACGTTGGGTTAAAATTTCATCTCTTGAGGCCTTATAATTTAGGATATACAGCCTGTACAAGATAGGGTTATGGAATCATCCTGAAATGAGTCATTTCGGAATTTTCGCTATAAACAAATTTATGTAACATTTCAGACCCTAAACTCTAGAGGATATTCACAAAAATTAGTAAGGTATATGTGGTAAAAATTTCAGCTTTTGGGTCATCTTAAATTTGTAGATACACCCTATGTAAGATAGGGTATCTGACTAGTCCTATTGACTAGTCTCAAGAAGGTGTTCCAGGTAAAACAATCATAACTTCTTCCTAGAGTATCCAAATTGAGTGGGACTAGTTTCATTGGATCGTGGATAGTCTGTAGTATTTTGGGTATGAGTTTCATAATTTTATATCAATTATTTTTTGTGGGGCACTCTATACAAGTGAAATCTCCTGGAAAGGCCAAAAATCGACAAGTTGTGGGGAAGTTACCGTAAATTCCACTTGGCACATCCAATTTTGATCAGAGTTGTGGCATTGCAGAGAAGAAATATCAGAGAACTACATAAAATAAAGTTTCATACCCATAAGGGCCGAAACTTAGGAGATACAACAGAAGAAAAATTGTCTAGCAGAACCACTTCAAAATCAAGGTTCAAAAGTGATACTTGGCCAACATGCCACCCAAAAAGGGAACTTCTACACCAAATAAGCCTCCAGACAATCCTACTTGGACTC
>JZKD02S2043923.1:391064-404085 GCA_000966675.3 Picea glauca
AATTCCTGGGAGTGTTCCTCCTAACATCAAGCCATACAGATACCCTTACGCCCAGAAGAGTGAAATTGAGCGCATGGTTGAAGAAATGTTAGAGGCTGGCATTATTATACCTAGCTAAAGTTCTTACTCTGCACCAGTGGTAATGGTATTCAAGAAAGATAGTTCATGGTGTATGTGTCCAGATTATAGAGAGCTCAACAAGATCACTATTAAAGATAAGTTTCTCGTTCCCGTCATTGATAAATTGTTAGATGAACTACATGGAGCAATCTATTTCACAAAATTGGATCTTCATTCAGGGTATCATCGGATCAGAATGAAGGAAGAAGATATCCCAAAAATAGCATTCCGAACTCATGAAGGCCATTATGAATTTTTGGTCATGCCTTTTGGCCTTACAAATGCACCTTCCACATTCCAAGGGTTGATGAATTCCATTTTCAATCCCTTCCTAGTCTCCTATATATACCAAGGAGACATTTTCATTTGGAATCATCTTGTACTTGAACATTTAAGTGGGGTAAAAAGAGGTTGCCCCCTTGAAGAGGCTTATTATCTGAAATTATCTCTTCTTCAAGGCGTTGAGTACTTTTTCTAAGGTTTTTCTATGCTATATCGATATTTGGTTCCTAACATAGGAACTCCCTCTACAGTGTTTCATATGAACCCTTTGTCACCCTGTTGAACCTTAGGATCATTGGACATTGGTGTGTAAGACCATTTTTCTTCTTCTCATTTGCATGTGTCTAATAGAGAATTCCTATAATGGGTTGCCTTAGAATAACACCACTTTGCCATTTGGCACCCACGCTGAGAATTTTCTTTTGACTCAAGAGCCCTTCTAGATTGAGATTGCATTGTCAGCCACATTCTCATTTCTTATCTCTTTATAGGCATTCCCATTGTGTTTCGTTGTTCGTTGTTGTCTTCAGCCCATTGTTTTTAGTCTTTGCTATTACATGAGCATGCAAATCATTGTCATTAGAAGAGGCTCATTTTTAGGTGTTATTGATGTTATGAGCCATTTGCTACATTACTTGATTTTTCCCCACAAAAACCAATTGCAATCATAAACACACTGTGTTTTCTACGTACCATGAGATATTCTTGATTTTTTTTTCATTCTTCCCTCTTAAGATGAAAACAAAAATCAAAAAATGTCCAAAAACCAAAAAGGGGGAGAGTTGGAGATGTTGTTAGTTAAAAATTTTGAGTATATGTGACTTTTAGTGTCTCCATTGACCAAAGCATCTATAGATTCAACCACTTATCTTCATCCACCTAAACATTGTGGTCATTGAGTTTTGTCTAGCGTCGTGTTTTTTGAAATTCAGTCCACGTTTGCACACTTTGCTCACTATTACTCACCTTCCATTCCACCTCTAATTGTACCAATTTCCATGATTGATGTCATAGTGGATGTTGTCCATGTCAATGTTTGTCGAATTCACTACGAGTCAAGGGAAGTCTTGAATCACCCTCCCCATGTCTGGCTAATTCTTTTAACTAGAGTTGTCTTAAAATCATTCAAAAGATATCTTCTGACAATGTGTTCTCTGAAAGGAACTATAATTGGCTTTCTTTCAACAAATCTTCTCTTATCAACCATGATACATTTGTTCTAGGAGTTTCATCTAAAGGCCATAGTACCTTGGTGTCCATTTTCCTCATTGGTGGATTCTCTTGCATTTGGCAATGGAGAAGCAACATTATTCCTTGACCAAATGGTTCCTCTCATAGTTGGACTTTAGGTCATCTATTCACACTGTCAAAATCATACTAGTGCCTTGATACCCATTTTCAACAATGGTGGGTCACCTCACATCTAGCAAGTTTTTCATCATTAATCTTTGACTAAACAATTTTCCCCATGTTCAACTTCAACTCCATATCACATGGTGTGAATTGTACTCAATGGTATTGGTGTTCAAAATTCAAAGAATGAACATGAAAAATCTCAGTTCCTTTCCATCCAGTGTTGGACCCACCATATAGGAGTTCACTAGTTGTAGTACCATAGTTTCTTATTTGTTAGAAGCCTCTTTTCAACAACGGAATTCCATCTCCTTCAGATCTTTGCCATCCACTTTAGCAGCGTTGTACAATTGATTTGAGAAAAATGTGAATTTATGATGTAATTGAAATATTGTACATGGACATCGCCATCCCACTTTGCCATGCCACTAGTCCAACAATATGTACTTTGATTTGACTCAAGCATGCAATTTGAGATATTGTACTCAAACATGGCCTTCTCATTTCATTGTGCCATTGATCCACCATTATGTATTTGTTTTAAATCATACATGAACATGGAGATACCCTACTTATCAACAAAATTTAGCGTGTTTGATCAATATTGAGGTTGCAGTGGACCTCCTTCCTCCTTTCTAATGGGTGACATCCTCTCTCAATAACCCTAAGTCTTTCAAGTTAACAAAAAACATGATGTATTTTGATTATTCGTTGCCCTCCTACACTCATACATCAAGTTGCATTTGTTTGCACATAGATTGGACCAATGTGTACCATCTCATGTACCACTATTGAATATGCAACATGTACCCTGTGTCACTTGAATGAATATACAGTGCTTTGACAATGACATAAGACTTTAGGAAAATGACAAAAAAAACATTGAATTAAGCCCCCAAAGTGTCACAACATTGGAAAAACTCCAAGTATGAGAGATCCACAAGTATTACTTCAAACCCTACAGAACTCCCTATGTATTCTTTTGATACCCACAAATCTATGGCATTGCAAAAAAAAGTGCATCAACACCACTTGTCATGAATGCCTAGAAACAATGTTGAACTAAAAACAACTCAAACACTACATGGAAGGAGAAGCATCCCAAGAGGCCTCCCAAACTCAGAAAAAACCTGGCTTGGGGTATCCATAAACATATTTTCAAGTAGTGTTATGGTGCTGGGATTTCAAGCATATTTGTTGAGAATAAGATCATGCTACCCATTTGCCACTAGAATTTTTCAATAAGTTTACATTGCCTATTTATCATGAGAACCTAAGTGTTGTCTTCCTTTACCCATCGTGGTAGAAGGATTTGTTGTTGTTTAGAAACCAAAAGTAGGGAGTAGCCCAAGAGAGATTAAACCCACAGGAGAGGAATGAGGAATGAAAAGCCACCTCTCCAAAGTGATCATATGCTTGTAATCTTCATTTCTTATAAATAAAATCTCTATTTCTCATTACCCTAAAATCTATTTTCTTTGTATTGTTAGTGAATACATTGTTTCATTTTAAAAGTGATCATATGCTTGTAATCTTCATTTCTTATAAATAAAATCTCTACTTCGCATTACCCTACATCTATTTTCTTTGTGTTGTTAGTGAATACATTGTTTCATTTTACATGTTAGCAAGAAATTTATTTCCAAATTTAAGGTTGGTCTAAACTAGGAAAAAGAATCAATCATGGTCAACTCGACGGATAATCAGATTCCATATTACTATGTAGTTAAGAATTTCACATTACTTTGATTTGCTAAGTTTGTAAAAGAGGAAGTGTTTGTAACCACCTTTTGTTGTTTTTGAGTGAAACAACCACTTTACTAAAACTAGCACAGCTGCGAGTTAGCCGTTGGTGAACGTCGAAAGATAGAATGAGGTAGAGAATGAGAAATGAAACACGCTGATAATGAGGGAGATAATGAAACTCCTTGAAGAATTTCAAAAGTTAATTATTTAAAGTGGCAATCATATGATGTTACAGTAATTTTTTAATATGATTAGGTAAATGTTAAAAAGTAAACAGGTTAACTGATGCATTTATAACTGCAAAGAAGTCATCAACAATAAATCTGGCTCATTGATTTTGGAGAACGACTAAGAATATGCCAGCATCTTCAATGCATAACCATCAGATTAGAATTTAAGATTAAAAGATCATTAATTGTGCCCATCTCCAATAGATATACACCTTTTGACATAATTAAAAATCATTTTTGACACATACAAACCATAAACCCAACAATAACATGGGTCAATTTGTTTGAAACAACGTTTGAGATAAACACAAAAGTTTTTCAAACTAGCTCGTAACAAATGGACAAACAAGTCTACAGATAAACATGAAATTGACAACTTTATATAGTTACGCTACCTAATTTCGATCCAAAATTCCCATTCTATTACTTGTGTATGGAATATAATGATGCCTCAGAAAACAGCAAACATATGACAAATTTGGCTACAATTTTTTTTTAAACACTGTAATAATTAAACCATTTTTAGTTTTGAACGTTTTCACTAACACTGTAATAATTAAATTAATCATAACTTTTAAGTTTTTTAAATAAATTTGGTAAACATTAATTAAATCAATTTTTAGTTTTGAATTATTTTCAGAAATTTGGTAAAATCTTAATGAAATGGTCATAGATTTAATGAAAGTAATCTTAATAAAATGAATGGTTATTTGTTTTCTATTGTTTAAATTGCATTTTTAATATATAAATAGATTTTACTCCTTAAAAAAACCCAACCAGAAGACATTCAAATTATATAAAGTAAACTATTTTATATTTCAAATTATACAAAGTCAACTATTTTGTATTTCCCACAATTTTTTTTACCAGATTTTGAACAAAATTATAGAAAAAATATAAAAAATTTAGATTACGGCAGATTTTGATAATCAATATCCTCTCATATAAGAAAAATAGTCGGGCACTTCATTCAACTTTAATCAAATTCTAGCTAATGTTCCCCCGTAAGATAAACAATCGGCTTTCAGGTATTGCTCACGGTCAGGGAATGCTGATTTGGAGCTCAAAAGCACTTTCAACGGAATTCCCATGTAATATTATTACCAATGCCAATGATCTTATTAGGATCAAGAAGTATAAGCCTATGAAACATATGCAGAACTTGGACACGTCGGGGCAGTGGTCATGGGTAAACGTTTTTAAAGTTTTTGTATGGTTATGCATTGCCACGGAAGAAGCAATATGAGGTTATAGTAGTTTGAAACAACTCTATGTCAACTTTCCAATATCATTTTGAAAGAAATTTTGTTGGTTTTCCATAGTAAAGCTTCCTTTTTCCTTCCTTGAATACGATTCAGCATAGTTTCCAGTAGCCGACACTGTCTTCCCCAATCTTTACAGTAGTTTACAGTAGCTTCATCAATCTTTTACATCATCCATTTTGGTCATGCAATAATGAATAGTTTAATAGTCTGCAATCTGTCTTTTGAAAAGCTTAGCAGTGAAAATTTACTCTTGTGACCAATTTCAGGGAGATCAAAGTACATAAAACAAGGAAAATTGACCAGTTTCATGTTCATTTTCTTCTGAATTTAGCTGTAAGAATTAATAGAAAGAAAATTCAGCAAGATCATAGGAAAAAGAGAAAGAACTTTACAGCTTGTATATATACGTGCCTACACTGGCTGATCTTTTGGTGTCAAATTATATCGTCCTTCTGACTCAAAAATCTTCCTCCAAAGAATACTTTGTAAAGATACAATAAAGAATTTCCCCCTCGCAAGCATGGGCTTGCTTGCGATTACCCAGACTACCAAGTGTAATGAAATAGTTCACATTGAAAAGGCTTTGCCGGGTACCTCCTCTAAAGCCTAAAACAAGGTATATGAACAAAGGCGATGGTATGTAATTGTCATCATACCAAATATGCTTATTCTCTCGAACTAGATTAATCAGCATGAAGTGACCACTTGTAATTATACATTTCCGGCTATGACCAGGTATATAATTGTCCTCAACGCTTTGAAAAGATAACCAAGACCACCATTGACATAGACACCAAAATTTTGAAGCCTGAACTTTCCCAGAAGCTTGGTTTTTCACTTGAAGCACTTCCATTTTTCCTTGTCTGTAACTGTTCACGTAACTCCTTGATTGCCTTGTCCCTTCTTTCTCCAATCTGCACAGTTTAACCATCAACATTAGTGATATACTTTCATTCAAAAGTAAATTCAACACCAAAGACAAATTAATCAGTCTGCAATCCATGTGAAATTGCCAACATTAAAAGCTTACATGCTCCTTAAGATGAATTAAGAAACTGTACCAGAAAAAGGACATTATTACTCACTACATATCTTCAAAACATATTCATATGCAAGTGGAGGAACAAAGATTAATGCACCCAAAGGAAAAGTCTAAATTATATGATGGCTATTTAATGTTGTAAACCATGCATAGAAGTCTACGTAAGAATTCAAAACATATGAATATGTAAGTGGAAAACATATTCATATGCAAGTGGAGGAATAAAGATTAATGCACCCAAAGGAAAAGTATTTTTTAATGTTGTAGACCAAGCATATAAGTTTACTTAAAGAATTAAAGATGAGGAGAAAAGAGAGAATCTGGGGATGAATATTAGTTGAGAGATTCATTTAGAGATAGAAATTGTAGAAGATAGTTATGCATATGGTTGAACTAAATATCTAATTATAACATGGTTGTTATGGCATGTTATATAAAAGGATCAATTAGACAATAGAAACACACTGGAATTCATTAATTGAGTAAAATTTTCCCATTGAGGGTTTGTTGAGTGGAAACTCCTGGTTTGTTGAGTGGAAACTCCTGGTGTTCCTTGCTTGATGCATACTTGATGCATATTTGAGTGTACTTGCCGCTGATTCTTTAACCCAACACTTAGTATCAGAGCTAATGGTTATGGTCCATAGAGTTCTCTGCTTTGTTAGGGAGGAAGAAGTGCATTCATGTTTCTCCATGAGGAAGAAGTGCTTTGTGTGAAGCTCGTGTGCATGGAAGAAGACAACGAAGATGAAAACTCCAACCACATGACATTCTGAACAGCGTAGCCCACAAACCACATGGCATTCTGAACAGCGTACCCAGCAAGCATCTATTTGAAGGAGGTAAAATGAAGCAGAGCCATTGTAGATATGCTATAAGAAAAAAGATCACAACATACTTATCTCTGAAAACCACGATGAGGAAAGATGGAGCCTCCAGCCAAAAAGATTGCAGAGGTAAAGATGAAGGAACGATTGTTTTGGCTTGCTGCAGCAATGGCCATGCCATCTTCCCACCCACTTGATAGCTGATTGATTGTGTTTTCATCATTTTTCATGCTCATGCTGCTCTAATTATGGGATTGCTGGAAATATTGACGTCTTTGTTTGAACACTATTATAATTTCGGTAGAAAGCACTGCATTTGAGTTTACATTAATTGAATTCATTGGGTTCAGTGTTGGAACCAACCTCGTTGAAGGATTAATGTGAAGGAAAGCTTACTTGTAAAGTCATCATCAAGCCATATGAAATTTTATAGGGTTGTACATGTGGATTCAAAGCACTGCCCCATGTCAAACTTTTAATTGTGCATCACCAGCGAGTCAGAATCAGATGCAAGAGACATCCATGTGATCCAATCAATCGATTGTATAAATCGTTGAAGAAATCTACCCATGTGCTGCTCCAATCGGTCTCTTTCCTGGAGCTGTTGTTTAAAAGGTTTTCTTTTTTATGTGGAAAACACTGTGTCCATGACCGCTGGGTTCCATCATGTGGCTGTAGGTTGTGTAAAGACCAGCGAAGAGGTTGGTGCGGCGTGATGTGAGATTGGCCCGCTATTCCAACAGTTTCACCCAGATCTCGATGGGATTATTTTAGAGCGATGTTTCTGGTTGAAAACATGAGGCACGTACTAGTGAAGGCGGACTTTGCCCTTTCCGGATCAGACGAGGAAGCATAATTTTTTTTGGTAGCTGATTCATATTTATGCCACTGCAAATGACAAATAGGTGAATTCCTATCATAAAGATAATTTTGCAAGAGACCATTGAGCTGCAATGGCGACTGATGCATATTCTGTATTCTACATTTATTTGTTCCAATCTGAGGAATTCAAAGTGAATTTCCTTCTTCGATCAATCTCTTGATCACTGGAGTAGTCATTTCCATACGCTTCGAAGTAAGGAAAGGCTCCACAACAATCTTGCGGTGTTCCACTAATTTAAACTTCAAATCCAATGCCAAAGATGTCAACATTCTCAACGAGCGAAGTTTGTAATTGAAAAAAACAGTCAAACTCTCAGCCTGTGTATACTTTGGGCGCAACATTTTAAAAATGGAGGTATGTTATATTTTGACATTTGACAATAAGATTTTGTATGGCAAGTCAAGAGTAAATTGAGTAAATAAAAGAGTGGCAATAAAAAGAGGGAAGAAATGCAGGTTGATATACAACAACGTTTGATACCATGTTCTTTTTTGGTATGGTTTACTTGGTCTAACGGCCAACCTTAACAGAAAGGTGTTTGGTACATGGAATTTACCCCAAACCAGAATTTAAGCAAAGATTGTTGTGTTGAAGAGGGTTGTACGTGATATTTTTAAATTATTGTTAATGATTATGTGTACTTAGTTTTCAAAGAGATCATTTAGAAATGATATTGTGGAAGTTTACCCAAACCAGAATTTAAGCAAAGATTGTTCTGTTGAAGAGGTTTTAAATTATTTGTAATGATTATTTGAACTTCGTTTCCAAAGAGATCATTTAGAAATGATGTTGTGGGAATATATGAGATGTTAAAAGTCATCTATGATGATGTAAGGAGCCAAATCCTACCTTAAAGATGTAAAATTCTAGTTTACTTAAGGTAAGAGTCAGAGCCGCCTATTGGAAAGTGAGAATAGAGTCATGTAAAGTCCATGTTAATGTCAATTTTTAAACATCTAATTTTAGATTTGAAAATTACTTCCAAGTGACCTCAAACATTAAACCCTAGAGCTGTTATCACTGAATAATTTTACACTGAAATTATGACAGAAAATTACAACCCTAGAGCTGTTATCACTGAATAATTTTACACTGAAATTATGACAGAAAATTACAGTGAAAACATAAAGATCGGAGAGAAACCATCCAGGCACAAGAGACACAAATTTCTGTTCCATAAATCTTTCAAATTCAGAATTTCTGAGGGCAAAACCAGCCCTATTAGAAAACCACAAATTCAGCAAATCTGTGAACAAAAATCAGTCCTCTCAGAAAATTAGAAATCAGCAAAATTTCCGGAAAATTCCCCCACTTACAAATCTGCTGCAAACCTACTGTACAACCTGTTGGCTTCAGCCGTACGGACTGTTGATGTCACCCTGTACGGTCTGCAACCTGCCCAGAAAACTCACACATGCGACCTGTTTTTCTACCCTCACACATGCAACCTGTTTTTCTACCCTCACACATGCAGTCTGTCCATACCACACGTGCGGCTATACGGCCTAATTCACACGTGCAGCCTGTACCTTTCTCTCACACGTGTGGTTGTCTTTCTCTCTCCTCTCACACGTGTAGTCTTCCTCAACTTAAAACAGAAAAAACAGAAAGTCCAAGAAACCCTAGGCCAGATTTGTCAAAGTTCAAAATTTCCTTACCGAAATTTTGACCCCAATCTCCTTAGCACAAGTGCTCACTCACTTATGCTAACTCAATAATGTCACAATAAAATCCCCTTCACATTGCCTCTAATATTATAGGAGTCTAATGAGTGAGTTTAAGAACCCCTTCTAAACTCAACATTAAATTAGAATTGTTTATCGACACATGTGGGTGTGAAGCCTCAACACAAGCCCCCAAGACCAATTCCAAGCCCCAACTCCAATCCAAAAAGATTTTCACCAAAACGAAAGTGCAATGTGGGTGTCAACGGAAATTCTCACATGCCCGACACCAAGGCCAATGTGAGAATACCTGCCCGAAGCTACAAAACATCAACAGTTATGAAGTCTTTTATGTTATTTTTCAAAACAAAGTTAATAAAAGTCGGAGTTAGAGACGAATTCGAATAGAGACAAAGTAACACTAAATGCTATAATGTAAGTGGTCGAGAGCCATAGTCACATTGAGTCAAATCCCATTTTGGAGCAAAGTCAAGTTGAGAGTCTAGAACCAAAGTAAATTCATAGACAAGTCCAAATATGAGTTGAAAGATCTTGGTTATCTAATGAGATTTTGGTAAAGTGAGAGTGAAAGTCAAAGTCAAAGTCAAAGTCAAGTTTAAGTTATGTCAAATCATGACATTGATGCGTCAATTAAGTTTGCCAAGTCAAGGTCATAAGTGTCTTGCTAGATGGAAACGTCCCTCCTACAAGAAACATATTTTTTATGCAAGTACAGAAAAAATGACAACAACAGAGGTAGACACCAAGGACACCAGAATAAAACAAAAGAAGAAAAGAAAGAATGATAGAATACAAAAGAGGATGGTGAAAGAAAGTTGAAGACAAACTCCTAGGCATGAGCAAAAAAGGTAGAATTTGATAGAGATGATGTAACAAAAGCAAGATAGAAAATAAAATTTTGGAAAGTGAAGAAAGAAGATGGAATGAAGCAAAAGAAGCAGCATTTGACAGAGATGATGTAGCAGAAGCAAGATAGAAAATGAAATTTTGGAAAGTGAAGAAAGAAGATGGAATTCCATTTTGGAGCAAAGTCAACTTGAGAGTCTAGAACCAAAGTAAATTCGTAAACAAGTCCAAATGTGAGTTGAAAGATCCTGGTTATGTAATGAGATTTTGGTAAAGCAATAGTCAAAGTCAAAGTCAAAGTCAAGTTTAAGTTATGTCAAATCATGACATTGGTGCGTCAATTAAGTTTGCCAAGCCAAGGTCATAGGTGTCTTGCTAGATGGAAACACCCCTCCCACAAGAAACAAATGTTTTATGCAAGTACAAAAACAAATCACAGCAGCAAAAGTAGACACCAAGGACAACAAAATAAAGCAAAAGAAGAAAAAAATGAATGATAAAACACAGAAGAGGATGGTAAAAGAAAGTTGAAGAAGACAAACTCCTAGGCATGAGCAAAAGAAGCAAAATTTGACAAAGATGATGTAGCAAAAGCAAGATAGAAAACGAAATTTTGGAAAGTGAAGAAAGAAAATGGACTCCTAGGCACGAACAAAAGGAGGAGGCAAGAGAAAAAAGAAAAGGACAAGGAAGAAAGTTTGACACAGCAAAGAAAGAAAAATGGAGCAACAAAGGAGAAAAGAGAATGAGTTAGACTGAACTGAATGAAGAGTAAAGAAGAAAAAGCAAGGTAAGAATAAAGAAATATTGTGTTGCAATAATTTCAAGAAGATTAAGTATGCATTCCAAAAATATTAAAGTCCTCCTTGATAGTGCTTTTTGATGATGAAAATAATATGGTCATGGTTCTATGTCTGTATAAAGACTAGATTAGCTTGAAATGAAATTTTGAAATTGTATGTACTTATGTCAAATGTTGATGTAAACCCTCATGAGGCAATTATACCCCCATAATTTGAATGTAGAATGGTTCATGATAAACCAAAAACCACTTGTCATGATAAATGAAGGTTTGTGATCAACTAGAAACCACTTGGTGTAATGTATGGCTCATGGTAAGCCGAAACCACTTGAGAATTATATTGGTTAAAGGTAAACCAATGTAAAACTCAAACGATGTAATGGTTGAAGGTAATCCACAAAAACACAAAGGATTAATGGTTGAGGGTAATCCAAAATAACATAGTGTGGTTACGAGTAAGCCAATGAAAAATTAGGATGATAATTGATGATGATGCAAAGGGAGTGAAAATATTGTGACTGATGAATTGTTGTTGAACCATATACGAATTAGAGAACCAACGGATACAACAACTGATATATTCCAGTGGATGGTGACTTTTTTCTATGGATTTCAACAAGCACAATGTTTATATTTTGTAGGTAAAAGATGAAAACTGAAGAAGACCTAAAGATGAAGATTGCAAAAGACAAAAATTGAAGATAAAGAGCATAGAAGATGAAGATGAAAATTGGACCAATTCAAAAGATAATTGAAGACATGGAGGATGATGATTACATATTGAGATCACAAGTATTTATTAAGGGGGAGTATGAAAGATCAACTCCTTGTAAATCATGAATAAAGTCTAAATTATACGATGGCTTTGTAATGATGTAGACCAAGTATAGAAGTCTATGTAAGAATAAAAAATGATAAGAAATAGGAGAAGTTAAGGATGAAGATCAGTTGAGAGATTCATGGAGAGATTATGGGAGATAGTTATGCATATGGCTGAACTATATATCTAATTATGACATAGCTATTATGGTCACCTAAAGTTATATAAAGGGACCAATTATACAATCAAAATATACACAAGAATGGATTAATTGAATAGAACTTTCCCATTAGGGGGTTTCTTGAGTGTAAACTCCTAGTGTCCCTTGCTTGATGCATGTTTGAGTGTATTCGTTGTTGATTCTTCAACACAATAGAAAAGAAGATAATAGTTATGATTGTTGGTGCAAGAAAATTAGCAAGCTATATGAAACCAATATACTAATCAAAGTATAGGATCTAGAAATTTACAAGGTTGGAAAGCTTGCAGAGAACTGCCAAAAGAAGAGTTCAATTTTGGGGTGGCCTTGACAAACAAGGTTGGTGCTTCATATAAGACCACAACACAGTGCCATACCATGGGCATAAATTTGGGTCCAACAACTTGGGAAATGGGTACTATAAAGTTGCAGAAAGGAGAAGATGTAAAGGCTAAGCAAGCAAGCATACTCACCCACAACCAATCAACCATTTTGTTAATAGGAGGCAATAAGTTAGCATATAGTTGTGTCACTTAGCTAGGATCAAAATGCAAGCTTATGACTAATAGAGGGAATTAAATAGCATAGAATTTATGTGAGCCTCTACTGAAACTAGCCTCTTTGATTTAATCCTAATGTTCTCTCTCCTATCAAATGTGGATCCCATATGCCCATCTCGTACACAAGGAACAAACAAGCTTAATAGGGAAAACATTCATTAGGATATTAGATTTTGTTTGGACAAAACTATCATGAGTAAATTTTACATCCTTCATTTAAATCATATCCAACTTATTTTCTTAGAGTTATGAATCTCTTCTATGAGCATTTTTTATGTCTTTATGTTTCCTATGGCATTTAAACTTGTCCCATATTGGAAAAGGTGATTCCCTGCACTTCTATGTGTTGAAGAGCAATAGG
>JZKD02S2043923.1:404933-422973 GCA_000966675.3 Picea glauca
TGGGGCCGACCTGTACCCTTTACACAATTAGGGTTACACAGTAGATCTTACTCTTAGACAATATAGCAAGGGATCCACACATCCTCTAGTGCTCAACCACTAAGGACACATCCACCTGTGCTCACCCACAGGGATGTCACTCTCAACAGACTAACTCAACTAAGTCCATAGTAGTACCATCTGGAGAACCATCTCAAGTCGACTCAACTAAGTCCATAGGAGTCTAACAGAGACCATCTCAAGTCGTCTCAACTCAGTCCAGAGGAGCACGACAAGAGACCACACGTCATCTCAACTCAATCCAGAGGAGTATGACACACCCATCACATGGGCTCTCTCACATATGTCTCAACTCAGTCCAAAGGAGAACGATCTGGAGGATGTCTCATGAAGTTGCAATCATCAACAACAACAAGTGGGTCATTTCTTTGTTGTTGAAATCACTTCTTCCCCTCCTAGCCAACCCTATCATAGGGGCCAAGTGCCTTGTTGTGTCTCCGAGCACGAAGGAGTGAACAAGGGTTGTTGCCAATGAGTGGAATTCAAGGATCAATGTTGATGCAAACCCTACCAATGTTTCTCATTGCTTGAAGGCCCAATCATTCTTGCAACTAGGGGCAACTTTCAACATTGCTATCGAGCTTCCAAAAGACGATCTCTACAAGCTTGTTCTTGCAGTCTCATTGCACAAGGAGTTTTCAAAGCTTTGTGGGGCTCTTGTGCTTATAGAGAAAATCTCAAAGGTAGGGTTTTGAACCATGGCTAGCGGAAAAAGAAAGGGGTATGTGGAAGGGCATAATGTGATGACAGGTGATGGCTTCACAAACCCTACCAACAACAAGTTTGTGATTGATGGAAGCTCCAAGGCTCTAAATGTTTCAAGAACGAAAGGAGGTTCCATTCAAGGTCAAAATTGCGACAATGGTGACAATGTCGAAGGTCGAGGTGGTTGTAGAGGCAGAGGTGGTATGTAGCACGACAGCCACATAGAAGGGGATCATACTCTCCATTATCTATAAAAAAAAACTATCTATGTTCACAGTAGGGATGATGGCTCATATGCTTAGGTTGGTGGCCATGGGGAACTTTTCAAATCTTAGTGATGTCTATTGAGGAGAAGCCCATCACATTACAGGTAAAATCATCCAACCTCATTAAACCCACAAAGCAAAAACTAGAAATAAAAGTGAGGATCTATGTGGTTCAGCAACACTTCTCCACGTTGGTAAGCAATTGGATGACCTCTTTTTACTTTCTAAATATGGAATTGGTAAAGGTTCAATGATCTCCTTGGTATTACAACTTCTTGGAGGTGAAGGGGGAAAAGGTATCCCTCCTCAAAGCCCAGCTCCTATACAAAACGTGGCCAACAACAATGCATGTACAGATGTATCAACCCATCTACTGGTGCTAATATTGTAGAAACATCTGATGAGGTTCCAATACTAGAAGTATCGGAGCAGAAAGTCGTTGATCTTCTCTCATCTACGAATCAAATGCAATAATAGGCCGATGCAATGGATTCTAGCCTCCTACAATAGATCTTTATCAATGGATTTACTCTACTTGGACAAAAGACTGCAAGGTATACTTATGCTGAAAAGTTTTTTGTTGTTCATTTCACAAATCTTGAGGACTATCAAAAAAAAAATTGAGGGACCCTAGTTCTAGGGTAAAGTGGGTTATTTGTTACTCATTGGTTTCAAGAATTCAACCCTACCTCCATGTCTCCATGTCTGTCACAAAATGCCAATTTGGGTACACCTCCCAAATTTTCCCATTCACATTTGACATTTGACAGTTTTTTAAAATATTGGGAATGCATTGGCTAATTTGACAGTTTTTTAAAACATTGGGAATGCATTGGATAATTCATAAAAGCTGATATAGATCAAGTTAAATTTGACAAATGCACAAATATGTATTGAACTTGACATTAGCGAGGGTTTATCAAACACGATAATCCTAAAAAGGAAAGATAGATTATGAGAACATAGCCTTCTGGTGTTTGATTTGTCAACAAATAGAACATCTTCAAGACTCCTACCCTCAAGCTCAAGCTCACCAAAAAGGGAAAAGTGGTCCCAAACCAAAAACAAATGGTTGGCACACACCAAAGCAATAGTATTTGGACAATGTGGAGGATCGGCATACAGAAAATAAGCAAATAACAAACCCAGCATCGGATATCAATGCTTGTCCAAAATTTCATGTGGCATAATAAACTCTCCCCCCAAAGGTTGGTGTTGTAAATGAAGCCCCTCTAGGGGAATAAAGAGACCTCATGAATCTGGTAACTCAAATTCCAACCTTTTGAACCTAGGAAATCAAAATATTGCTCTTCAAATAATACCTTTGGAACCCTCTCCAAGGGGAAACAATATGTCTAGATGGAGAAAGGTTAAAGAAAGAAGGGTAAGAAAGACATGATTGGGGGCAAGGCCTCTGTCCCTTCTTAGTATCCTTGTCATATTTTGCAATTGCTTAGGTTGGAGGCCCTAGGCCTTTGTTGATTATGTTTTATTGAACAAAAAAGTTCATGCATATGTGCCTCGAGCATGTACTACTAAATGTAATATTAAAGTTTCTTATTGAGATAAAAATATAACGATTTTTTCTTTAGAAAGGAAAATAAGTGGACCAAAGCTCACCCCCTGTGTTCTTCAAATTTAGAAGTCCTAAGTATAGCTCAGTTAGTTCGACCCTTTCTGCTAAGGCTTAATGCTCAGGGAGGTCATAGGATCCATTCCCACCAAATCCTAGGAGGTTACAGGCCACTACTGCAATTGGCGATCAAAACTACCCTCAATTTGGAAACCCAATTAAGAGTACAAAATTCCACAAAATGGCACTAGCAAGGTACCAACATCCTCATTCTCCACTTAGTGTGGGAGGGCAAGGAGACATTTCGCCAAAGAAAAAAAAAAGTGTTACAACCAACATAGATCCATCTTAATCTAAAATCTATCAAGCACTGAGAGTGATCAAAAAGACATTGAGACTTAAACCTCTCACTATATTTGTTTTATGAGTAACTCATGATTTTTTGAATTAGCCAATTTTTGGGCATTTGTTTCAAGTGATTTCTCGGTTTGGGAGTGACTCACCAATTAATTGGTGAATCGTTGATTAATAGGCAGCTTTTGCAACACTGGTTGCACCAAGAGAAGTGAGGTGCACTCTAAAGCCTAGTATGGATGAGATGTTAACCCTGAATACATTAAGCGTGAAGAGGGATCAAAAAGAAACCAGGGTAGAAACCTCTGGCAGCTTAAATGATCAGGGGTTAAGATGGATCTTTGCTAGTTTTTTTTTACAAAGCAAGAAAAACCTGCAATTCTCAAGTCTACCAACCTAGCCTCTATTGATACAATCTCAAGACCCCGATGTGCAGCAACATCATCGTGTGCAGACAAAACCTTGCCACCTGAGATAACCCACTGGTGGTCCATAAGAGAGAAAACTTCCACTCCTGCTAGATGTCTCTAGGTCTTGCGCTGTTAACCTGTTTCCTTATGTGCAACGAAGGCAAGCTCTTAGCAAATCAGAAGTAGTATTAGAACTCCAAAACCAAGATCTCTACTAGTTTATTTTATTGTTACATGTATATTTTTACATTGTGGTAATTAGTGGTTGGCTATTTATTATTTTCTTTTTTACAGTAGTGTTACACACAAACATGACACATCTCATCCATACCAGACTGTAGAGTGCACCAAGCTCCCTTAAATGCAACCTTTCATCCTCTCATTTGAAATTTGACAATCAATAGAAGATAAGAAGGGCTTAAACTGAAAACAACAGTCATAACGTTTATCTTCTGCATGTTGCCATAACTCAAAAGTTTGCTGAAGTTCATTTTCATTGAAAATGCAGAAAGACGGAATCATTGGCTCTACCTTTCTAATGACTTTGCAGACACACAATAAAAAAATTCTTATCCACAAACTTTTAGGTTGCCAAGCATTAATACCCAGCCAATAACCTGATGGGTAGGCAAAAAAGCAAAGCCAAAACTGAATTAACTTAAACCATACCCTCTGCAGTTTCCGAGTTTGTGAACGAGTTTCCTGTAGACAGAATTCCAGTTTGAGAACCCTCTTCCGAAGCTCTTGATCAGCCCGCCGTTGCTTCTCTAACTGTTCCAACAAATTACATGTTAGTACAATTTGCTGCATATAAGAAATCCATGGAAGGATCACAGACTAATCAATATTAATAGAATTTAGCATACATATTACGCCATGCTCCATTTATCCCCCAAAATAAATAGACAGTGTTGATGAATCAGAGGACCCTGGGTATATATATAAGGTAATTAGAGGAAGCAAAAGACCATTTGGCATATGGGGCCGTGATTGGAAGAGCTACTAATTTCAGATTATCAGGATTTCCTATCCTTGAGAATCTGGTAGACTTGATAGGGGCTCTCCTGACAGCTAAGATAGAACTATGGGGTCCTGGAAATCGATTTTTGCAGAGAGGTCAATTTGAACCTTTCCATAACAAAGGCAGATTGGTTTACTCCCAAGCTATGCAGGTAACAAGCGGTTTTCAGTGTTCACGCATCAACTGATTTGTAGGATGCTCACATCCACTATTGGTTACAATCGAAATGAATCACAAAGCTCGTTGTCTTCCAGTTCAGCACAAGAATGCTTTCTTGGAGCTGTGAAGAATAATTGTAGAATTAATTTTTTTAAGATAGAGCTTGGCATTCAAGGAACAATCTGGAAGAATTGGCATTGGAAATATGGTAAAGCTCTTCTTATATTATGACACCAAGAATATTTATGACAAAATCAAACCAAAATATCAGGTAGCAGACAGGATCAATAGAAATTTGAACATGGGATTACAAGATATCGACAATAGATAGATTAAAAGACTCCAGTACATTTGGAAAACAAGGGCCGTCGGGACTCGGAATCTCTATGACAAAACCAGACCAAAATATCAGGTAGTGGACAGGGTCAATAAAAATTTGAAGATGGGTTTACAAGATATTGAGGATAGATGGATTAAAAGACTGCAGTACATTTGGAAAACAAGGACCACCTTTAAGTCCCACATTTTTGGGTAGTTGACTCCTAACTATGGCATGGCAGTTAAAGCTCTTCATTGATCAAGTTTGGCTAATTCTTATATATTGTATGCCTGAAAGAGGAGAAAGTCAATCATGTAGGATGGCCCAAGGCCCCAAAGTTTCAACAGAATTCTCAGATCTTTTGTTCGAATTCCCCACTGGAAAGGAGCAGTCTTAAAGGGACATCTGGATGATCAGACAGCAGGGAACAAAAATTTGGAGGATAATTCAGCTTACAAGCATTTCCTTCCTCTGGAAAAGGAGATGGACAGCCACCCTCAACCAGGACTCCACTAAGTTTCACTTGGGAAAATTTTTAGCCTTCAAATTAAGTTAGCTACTGAGGTCACAGCAAGACAAAGTGTTTGTATTAAAGATATTGACTGTCTAGAAATCGGGGCTAAGGCATGATGGCCACTCTTGCATCTGTAGGGAGAAGAGAATGCTCTAGTAATAGCCATTCAGCCCCCTAATTTAATAATTGATGTAAGCATACTAAATATTAAATTAGGGGGCTGAAGAGTTAGTTGTAGGATAGATGCATTTAGATTCAATTAGGGTTGCGTCAATACATTTAGATTATTCTAAATGGATCTAAATGCATTTATCATATAACTGCAATAAAGCAACAATTTAACAGTGTGTATGTGTGTGATAGATGCATTTTCTACAAAAAGGAATACAAACCTGTGCTTCAAGATCTTGAGTTTTAAGTTTCCACTGTGTAGACATTATCTTGATCTCTTCTTTAAGCCTTGCAATCTCTTCATCTTTTGTACTCAGGTGTTTTGAAAGGTTCTCGAAATTCTTTGTAGAAACTTCATTCAAAACCTTTTGAAGTTCACAGTCCTTACGGGTAACAGCTTTGGTAACTGCAAAGCTTATTTCTTGTTCTATTCTCACAATTTCTTCTTTCAACTCTCTCTGAGAGACCTCTCTTGAACTAAGATCATGCTGCAGCTCTTCAAGTTGTCGGCCCAGTGTTGTAACTCGACTTTCTTGCTCTTCTAGTAGCTTATTCTTCTTATCTAGCTCTTCCAACAAAGAAAAACACTGTAATCCCGCTGACTGAGCAGATGCTGCACTTGATTCTGCCAATGCTTGAGTTTCCGTTAGCCTTGATCTTACATCTACCAACTCTCTCAAGTACTGAAAGACAAAATTAAATGTGTCAAATTTTGACCTCTAAAACTCAAGTTTGCTATTCCTGTAATAAGATAGGACGAATTTAAAAATAAATACAATAGATCCACACTATCAATTTCAGCCTAAGTTGCATGGAAACAGATGTGGATCCAAATACAGATCCACCAGATTTTATGCAAAGTTAGGATCCAGGTTCAGGGAAACAGTGTGTGTGTGTCATAAAAAAAAAATGAACCGGGAACATAGAAAATTCAGATTTCAAAAATCAAAACTATTCATAACTTCGAAAATACAACCGAAAAGAGAATTCTCATTAATGTTAGCCTTAAAACATGATAAGTAAACATTGCATACATACAAATTTCAAAATAATTGTTTCATATATCATCAAAAAAAATGAACCGGGAACATAGAAAATTCAGATTTCAAAAATCAAAACTATTCATAACTTCGAAACTACAACCAAAAAGAGAATTCCCATTAATATTAGCCTTAAGACATTATAAGTAAACATTTCATACATACAAATTTCAAAATAATTGTTTCATCAGTGATCACTCTACTAGTAACTCTCAGAATTGTGAGTTTTAGAATAGGGGAAGGAACTGTTTTATAGGCAAACATTAGGGTCTTAAGACATACAGAACTCTGTTTCATTTTTTTTAATTATATAAATTTTTAATGATTTTTCTTATTTGCCTTTTCTGAAGGATACGCCTGTGTAACTTAACTGGCAAGCAGAATACAGATCACGAGCAGGTCTCCAGCAGATCCAAACCAGAGATGTATCCCTGTCAGATCCATGCTGGATCCTGCCGTATCCAGTCCAGATCCATATCCAATCCACAGGAACAGTGATACTGGACCTTGGCAGACCTGATCCAGTCACAGAGATTTTACCACTAAATGAAATTTAACTAGATAAAATAAACATATTGAAACTACTTTAAAAGAAAACATGTTAAAGATATCAAACATTACCACGCCTAATCTGTTATTACTATTACAGATTATTCAAGTTGCCTAACCTTCTAATAATGTTAATAACTAGCTCAAGCCAACGGTGAATTATGCTTTCCAAGTAAAACTAATGTTATGATCTTCAATGCATCGAAGAATTCTCTCTCTGCCTTCCATTTCTACTTCCAAGGGAAAGAGATAGAGATCACCGTGACCTATACTTGTGTGTCCAGTTCGTGGGGCCATGTTTCAGCCTGCATTAGGCTCTCCAACCATGGCTTGACAAGGAATATGGATCCCTTGCCCTCCAGGAGAGACAATGCTTCTGGAGCCAATTCCAAGACATCTCAAGCAAGATGCACTACTTGGATTCCCTTGTCAAACCCACGGCCCTTTATGGTTCAGAGATCTAAAGACCAAGTTTACACCAGACTGATTGGGCTAGGACAAAGAGGATCCAGATTCCAGACCCTCCTCATATGCATCATCCAATGCAAGAGCACTATCTCCCACCACATTATTCAAGCAGAGTTCAAAACCCATCCCTTTAGACTTGAGGTTATCTTCTATCTAGTATCTTTTCTTCATAGAGTTCAGATCTTTGGGGACTCAACATTCAAGAGGGATCAGTGTCCATAAATTGCACTTTGTTCTTCTGAGGCCGTCACCTCAACCAGCCCCCTTTGAGCGTCCCCATGGCTAGTTGTCTAAGACTTCTTGATTTTTTTAGTTGGTGGCCGTCTCTCTAGAGCATCTACCCACCTTCAAGTACTCGTTAGATGTGCTAACTAAGAAAGAGCTGAATCGAGCTATTTGGGAGGATATTTACAGACAATACATCCAAACCACTTGGATAGCACCTTCGGAGAGTCTAGGCCCAAAGATGGCTTTTTACCTAACGCACTTTCTGGTGTTGAGGGGTGGCCTTATTCTCTGCCCTCCTTATAAAAATCAGCATTGGATGCATGCCCTTAGGAATCTCCTAGGGCGATTTTGAGTGGGGTCTCACGGACTCTAGGAGATTAATCGCCATCTAGTAACTTTGCCACTTACATGAGATGGAGACACACCTCATTTTCCAATGCCCCCTTTATTACGAGATCAAAGGTAGATACCATTGTTTATTTCAAGATTTGAGAAGCTCCCTCTCCACCTTCTTTTGCTACCCCAACCAGTGTTGCCTTGCTTTCTTCGTTAGAGGGTTTTCAGTTGAAGATTTCAACTTGTACAAGACACCCCTCAATTGGGGGCCCTCAAAAGGATCAACTCTTATTCCCCAGTAGCCCCTTTTCAGATGAGCAACAAACAACAGCGAAGGACCCATACCTGAGGTGATAGGTCAATGAGACCTTGCATCTACTCTCAGCCCCCTCCCTCGAGAGGCTAACCAACTTCCTCTTCTAGACCTATGAGGACATGTCATTATGAATCACAACCCACACACCACCATACCAGTAAATGGACCAGCTCTAGGTGATACCAAAGTTGGGCTCCCCCTGACCAACATACTACTCGCCAAGTTCAACAAAGTACACGGGTTTCCATCTAAGTTGCACGAAACGGGGAAACGATACGAAGTTTCCGAAACAGATACGATACGAAACAAGCCCTCAAAAAATGGAAACGTCGAGGGAAACGCCGAGGGAAACGCCGTATATATATATATATATAGTTTTAAAAAAACTAAAGCATTATATTGCAAGAAAAACATAATGATATACATAAATGACATTTTAGAAGGAAAACTACCTAATCCTAGCCTTAAAATATGGTAGAAAAAGCTTAACATGCCTAATCAATGATTCTGGTTTGAGTGAAGGGTACATTTTTGCTAAGGCCATGACAAAGGAGTTTAACAATCAACACCACCAACATTGGGGTATATCGTGGGCTTGGTGGTCTTGATTAAATGCCAGTTCCATACCCTCATACTTGATAGAATCCAGTGGAAACGTTGTAATCGTGACAATCTTGAAATCCTGAAAACCGTTAAGTCCGCTGAATTTTGAATGGGACCTAAAATTCTACTTTCTCCATATAAAGTCTAATGAGGTTGGAATCACTCTCAAACATCCTGAAACAATTAATGGTAATGTTAAAAATTTAAGTAAAAGGATAAAAATGAAAGATAAAGAAAATGTCACTTTTACTTTAAGAATTTAACATTGCTATTAGGGAACACCTTGGGAGCGGGGGGGGGGGGACGCTCCCTGCAACTATGCTCTCATAGCTGATGAATATCATTCATTACATGATGCAAGTAACACTAACTGGAAGTTTGGGGGCCCCACGGCCCCTTTATTTGCCTAACTTCCCTTTGAAAGCCGCGGAAACCTGGCCGTACGGGCGCGGTACGGCCCCGAAACGTCGTCGGCCGTACCGTACGGTGTTTCCCTTTCGACGGCGTTTCCCTTTCGAGAAACGCCGTACCGTACCCGTTTCGAGCTCCGAAACAGAGGGGGGGAGGGCGTTTCCTGCAACATAGGTTTCCATCAAGAGTTTCTTCCCATCAACCTCAAATGTTAGGAGAGTTGGACTTCCCCCACTCTTCTAGCCCCTAGGATCATACAACCAAGTCCCCCAGTCTTATTACTCCCCAAAGGATATCATCTACCAATTCATTAGCCCTTACACAGTTCTTGACAACTCCAACAACAAGCCCACCTCTTAATCTCCCCACTTGTCTTTGGCCGCCGGCTCTAGTATTCCTTGACATCTTTCCATATCTTTTCAATTTATAACACTTCTATTGTACCAGCACCTATCTTATTTAGCTAGACATGTTGAGGCTAGTCTCTAGCCGATCTTAGAAATTATTATTTTTCTGCATTTAGCAGTGTTCTAGGAGATGACTTGGCACTCCCACTTTGTATTGACATTGTATGTACATTTTAGTCCCTTTGATCTATTTTTATGGTCTTTTGTTGGACATAAATAAAATTATCTTATCTTAGCTTAGCTTATCTTATCTTTTTCCATCTTTTTCCTTTAATATTAAAAGGAAAAGTGTATCAGCATATAAGTCCATGCTTTTGTTTGCTTCGACTAAAACATGAGGCAAGTTTAAATTGCATCCAACTTAGATCCATTTCTATATCTTCTAAGCTATCAATTGCACGCAAGTGCAATTTCTGTGATTAGTAGACTCTGTCATGATCTCAGCAACTGTTTAGAAAAGATTTCAAACCTCTCAATCCACAAATGAAATGAGTTGTCGTCAGACCATGACCTAATATCCATAGAACTTAACTGGCAAAAAGGGGCACTAGAGAATCAGCTGCAAGACAAATAAAACAGCAGCCCAAAAATCAGTCATTATCAGCAAGAAGAATGCAAAAAAATTCAAAGCAGAAATCGAGAAGATCGTCTCCAAACCAGGTTTCATGGGTACAGCAGGTAGTGTAGATGATAACTGCAGGGAGATAATGGAAGCCATCCATGACACAATGCAAACACAAGAAGGAAGGGGGCCATAGAAAAGCCTTAAACAGTTTTCCAGTGAACTGTCAGTTCGATAGAGGATGTAAGGAAGCAAGAGCAGCATACAGAAAATAAATAAATACAGCGAAAACCTCATCTCATACAAGCAGTTAGTAAAGCAGAAAAAAACTGAATTTTGAAAATCAAACAAGAACTGCCAAGAATGGCATGGAAGGACCATAAGGCCTTTTGGAAAGAGCTGTAGGTGTGGAAGTAAGAGCAGGATGATGACATAACACCTGAACAACGGCTGTCACACACAATTTATTGGATTTTTAATACCTCAGAAAGTGGCCAGCAGAGTGCTAATAGTGGCAGAAGCAAGCAGAGATCTGGGTGCATGCAGAGAAGGTACAGTGGCAGGTACTCCAGCAGAGATTCCATACAGCCGTCTGTACAGCAGCAGCAAAACACCCTCTAGCAGTGCTGTACAGCAGTAATGACAGTGTAGGGGTATTTCTGGAGGAGAGAGAGATAGAGGATGCATGCCAAAAGCATGCATGTGTCATCATTAGTTCAGTTCCAGCTTAGATACTTTTTAAATTTACCAAGGTAGTTCTATTTCTAAGTTTGCTTTAGTTATTAGTTGCATGCACAGTTAGTTAGGGCATTTTGCATGTGGAAAGTTTCCAAGAATAGATGGGGCACAGATCCTTAGAAGAGAGAGATGCATGCATGCATACTTGCATGCTACCCTAGTGGGCACACCATCCTAAGAATAGTTATTTCATGCGGGTTGAAGGTGTTAATCCCAACGCCAAGAATAGATCTAGGATTAAGATTTATTTCAGTGAAGACATTATGCATATATCCACATTCACTGAACCCCATAGTCTATAAAGGAGATGACAGGGGTATAGGTTTTATTCAATTCAATTTTCAAGAGTAGAAGCAGTGAGTGAGTGGTAGAAGTTTGAATCTTTGTATTTCCTGTTTTCAAAGAGTAGTAAACAGTGATGTGATTTATGTTTCAGATCTGTGTACTTGCTGTTACTTTCTTCACTGGGATGTGTCTCAATATCTAGTAGATTTTAGATTGCAGTTTTGATAGAGATTTTAGTTTTCAGTTTTCCTAAGTAGGTAGGTTAGAAATCAGACTGGGATTGTTACCATGTGCTGAAGAATTTTAACATGGTATTAAAGCAGTATATCTGAATCCTTCTAGAATTTTCTAAGTATGGAGAGATCAGCCTTGAAGGAAAGAGAGCTGTCAGAGGGTTTCAATGGGTGGTATATCCAGGCTTCAATGACTGAAGCAGATCTGTGCTAGTGATTGGCACATGGACCCGAGAAGGGTTGTGGGGTGTGAAACCTTAGTTGAACTAATGAGTGGAGATTGAAGCTTGTTCAATGTAGTTGCAGTAATGGCCATTCCCAGTATGTGAGGGAGTCCCCTGTTGGAGGGCACCTCTAACTTTGTGTCATGGAAATGCACACTATGGAACCTCCAAGAAGCAGCGAACCTTTGATACCTTGTGGAGGAGGTCTATCCTCCTACAAATCCCAAAGATCTAGCAAAGTACAAAAAGAATGTAGTAAACGTGAAGCGAGTCTTGTTGGATTCGGTGAAGGATCACCCGATTCCTCGTATCACCAACAAGACCACTGCCAAGGAGATGTATGATGCCTTAGGAACCCTGTACCAAAGTGTGAATGTATCCAATGAGATGCTCCTAAGGAACAATCTCACCACAACCCACATCTGATGAAGTTCCTGGATTTGAGAGACCAACTTGGTGTAGTAGGTGACAAATTCAAAGATAATGAGTTACTTTGAATTGCTCTGAATGGCTTCAATTCACCTTGGCACAACTTTGTCTAGGTTATCTCTGGTCAAGAGAAGTTACCTGACTTCAAGCAATTGTCGGATGCTTTCATTGGAGAGGAGATGAGACTAGAGCATGTCTCAATCGATTACAAGAACAAGGATGATGTACCATACCTGGCCCTCATCGATAAGGTGAGAATAGAAGGTAGGAAAGGAGGACCTAAGAGGGGTCAAAAGGGCAACGAGGAAGAATCATATTCTTCATGTCAAAGAAAGAAAGACTTGAATCATATCAAGTGCTTCAGGTGCAACAAACACGATCACTATGCCTCTTGGTTTCCTAAGAGGAAAAGGGGAAATGGTAAGCGATAACAACAGTGGGAGTTTGCAAGGACTGTGGATGCTTCTGATGTAGACGATTTGACTAACAAGCTAGGTACCACTTTGCCATGGTGTCCAGTTTTTCCATGGACACAATTTCAAGGGTTGGATAGTATGTGGATAGTGGAGCCTCAAGACATATGACTTATAACAGAAAGATCTTCTACAGATTTCAAGAGTAAGACGAAAGAATGCTAGTGGAATTGAGTGACGATGCCACGTATCCTGTGAAGGGATTGAGCTACATATATTTCCAAATGCCTTCAAGTGATGTTCTTGAGTTAGACTCTATCTTGTATGTGACTGATTTAACAAAGACTCTACTTTCAGTTTCTTGCATGATAGATTTATAATGTTTCACTAAGTTTGATGGTCAATAAGTCACCATCAAAGATAGCAACCATAGATCTAGTCGAGTTTTAGCTAAAGGAGTGCGAGAAGGTGGCCTTTACAAGGTATTCACGGATCCAATAGAGAAAATACAACAAGATGCCATAATGGAGGAGGGTTCCTCCAGCCTTGAAGAGACAATTACAAAACCGATTGTGGAATCACTAATTGATTCCTTGATTGTAGCTTATGGGAGTATGGAAGAGTACTAGGATAAGGTTGTTACAAAAGGATTCTATCAACAAGCAGTAACTAACCTTGATGAGACTCTTACTCCAGTTGTCGAAAGATTCTCGCAAGAAAAGGGAGTTTCCCTAGATGGGTCGATGCATGCACCACCAATTTTGGATTTCAATACAATGAGATTGTACTCATGTTAGGTTGTTTCAAGTCTAGCACAAATTTCAATTCGTTATTTGATAGATCTAATACACTTTTCTCGGCTCTATATATAGATGAGGTCATTTTTGCATGAAGTCCCAAACAGTTCATGATGTGGTGTGAGAAGATTTTGACTAGTGAAGGCTTCTCTCAACAAGAGGTAGCTGACCTTGATGAGACTCTTACTCCATTTGTTGAAGGATTCTTGCAGGAAAAGAGAGTTTCCCTGGATGGGCTAACGTATGCACCATCAGTTTTGGATTTCAGTGTCAATGAGATTGTACTCATGTTAAGTTGTTATGAGTCTAGTGCACATTTCAATTCATTATTTGATAGATTCAATACACCTGTCTTAGCTTTGTAAACAAATGAATTCATTATTACAAGAAATCCCAAACAGTTCATGAATTGGTATGAAAGGTTTTGACTAGTAAAGATGGCATGAAGGACAAAGGAGGTTGGCAAGTCACTGATGCATTATTCCTTGTACAAAAGCTTTTCACCTTGAAGATTTCGAAGAGAGTTCGAAGTATAGAAGGAAGCAACGATCCAAATGCATACTTCTTCAGGTTCATTGACAATCAACTATTTGACCAAGCCCCTAGCTTAAGAGGATTCCAGAGGCAGAGAGAGTATCTTGTGTTTGGCAAAAACACTTTCCTTAGTAAGAGGGAGTGTTTAAACTTTAGTACCTCCAAAAGTGTCCAACAAAATGCCATTAATGGCAACAACAAGCAAAGAAGATCCAGTTGCATGTAGAGAAGGTACAACAACATGTACTCCAACAAAGATTATGTACAACACTTTGTACAATAGCCTTAATCACAGGAGCAACAGTACGCCATCCTTCAACAATTCAGTACAACAATAATGAGGGCACGAGGGTATTTATGAAAGAGAGAGAGAGATGAAGGATGCATGCCAAAAGCATGCATGTTCCATTATTAGTTCAATTCCAGTTTAGACAAGTTTTATTTTTAACAATGCAATTCTATTTCTAAGTTTGCTTTAGTTAGTAGTTGCATGCACAGTTAGTTAGGACACTTTTCATGTGGAAATTTTACCAGAATAGATGGGGCACAGATAACTAAACGAGGGAGAAGTCGCACGCATACTTGCACTCTCCTCTAGTGGGCACACCTTCCTAGGAATAGTTCTTTCATGCAAGATGAAGGCTCTAATCCCAAGGTCAAGAATAGATCTAGGGTTTAGGTTTATTTTAGCTAAGGCATTGTTGTGTATGTGTCCACATTTATTGTACCTCCTAGTGTATAAAGGAGAAGGCAAGGGTATAGGTTTTATTCAACTCAATGGTCACGAATAGAAGCAGTGAAAGAATTATTTGAAGGTTTCAGTGTATTTCCTATTTTCAAAGACTAGTAAACAATGATGTGATTTGAGTTTCAAACTATGTACTTGTTGTTCCTTTCTTCAATGGGATGTGTTTCAATATCTAGTAGATTTTAGATTGCAGTTTTGATAGAGATTCTAGTGTTCAATTTTCCTAATTAGGTAGATTAGAAATTAAATCAGGACTATTACCATGTGCGGAAGAATTTCAACACAAATGGCCTCTATGAGATCCTAGGAGAAAGAGAAAGTCCACCAAAAATCAGTATGGAAAGGATAGCTTTTACAAAGGAAGACGTGGAAGCATGAAATCAGGAGAATGGCCTTAGGCAAAGCAAGAGACGTTGAAGAGCTTCAAGTGGTGCATTCGAAATGGGGTAAGGATATTGCACCACTACTTAATTAGTTGATCAAAGAAAGTTTTTGGGAGAGTTGGGGAATAAGCCTCATTTAGCCCATCTTCAAAGGGGGAGGGAAGAAATAGGAACATCATGATCAGCTCAATATTTGTTGAACTTTTTGGAGGGATTGTGGAAAGGAAAATTAGCAAATGGGTGGAGGATGGAAAAAGGGCTAAGGGCCTGGCCAGATTCAGGTAAAAACAATCCATAATAGACCATTGCCTCATATTGAGATACCTGATAAAGAATTGTGGGATAACAAGGATGAAGTGATATTGTGTTGCTTTGTCGATTTCATAAGTGTTTGATAAAGTGTCAAGAGAGAAACTTTGGGGGAGGTTAGTAGGAATGGGGGTCCCAAACAAGTGAAGGGCATCAATGCACAGGTTATACGAACAAGGAAAAAATTGGAACCAAGAATGGGTTTTCAGAGTGTTACAACAGTGACATAGAAGTGAAACAAGGCTGCCCACACTCCACCACACTATTTGGGCTTTACATCAACAAACTAGAGTGGATCAATCAGAAACGTAGGGGGAGTGAACACAGCAGGAAACATCATGAAAACCTTGCTATATGAAGATGATGTCACTTTAACAACCCAGAAACTGCTCAGCCTACAAGATAAGATAAGATAAGATAATTTTATTAATGTCTAACAAATGTCCACAAAAGTAGGTCAATGGGACTAAAAGATACACCCAGAGTGAATACAGTGTGGAAGTGCAAAAGCAGCTCCTAGGTAATGCCAACAGTAAGATAAAGAAAACAAAAGAAAAAGGCAGTAGGCCTTGGAAAGCTTTTGTGACGAAGCAGGGATGAATGTGAACACGTGTAAGACCAAGTTGGTACTATTCTTGCTCAAGAGGAAACCAAAGCAAATCCAAATTAACTTCAGACAGGAGCTGCTGCAAACAGCCCAGAATTACAAATATCTGGGGTTGGAATTCAATGAAACACTGAGTTGGGACATTGGTGGAAGGAAGAGGATTCATGAAGGATGGAAAGCAAACTTCATACTCCAGAATGGCAGAAGTATGGGGTTGGGGCATGGTATGCTCTCTTCCAAGCAGTGATCACCTCTGTAAGCCAATATGGTTGTGAAGTATGGGGGCCAAGTACGACCAAAGACAGATGGAACCAGATGAAATAGAAAACAGTTGATAACAAGCTTGTTAAGAGAAAAAGTCAGCATTCCATATGAGATTTTGTTGGCTAAAACAAAACTATATACGATAGAGTTAGAAGAATGAAGAAGGCTGATTTTGTAATTTTGTATCAGGATCCAACAAAATTCAGCCAAAGGGCTGAAAAGAAGAAAGAATACATGGAATATGCAATGTAAAAAGTGGTTCGAGGAGTGGGATGTAGCAGAGGAGAATTGCCCAGCTGATAGGGAAGAGCTGAAAATACATTTAAAGGAATGTTATATGACAGGTAAATGGAGAAAGCACACGAAGATGAGCAACAATATTATATAGACCAGTTCAACACTCAGAAAGAGATTAGAGCTCAAGACTAATTGAAGTTCAACCTCCCTTGACTAAGAATCAATCATTAAAAGGTACAAAAGAAACTATAGCATCCGAAAGGGAAGGAAATACATCTGAGTGAATTTAAAATGTGCTCCTTCAACATAGTGCATATACTAAAACCTGACAAATAAACAGAGAACACAATTAACAATAAACACCGAAGTGATCAATATAGTATAGACTATGGGTTCTTTGACATAACTCTTTTGCAAGGTTACTTGACTAAATCTCTTCAAAGCTTACAAAGCATTGTAGGTTATAGCTTCACATGGTATTATAGAGGATAACTTTGAAGAATGTCCAAAAAGTTACTTCTTTTTGGAAATGAAGTCACTTGGCACGGATCAGTTGTTAAACTTCGTGTAGAGGATATTTAGTAGCTTCCAAATGGTTTATCTGAACTCTACCTTAGCTACCAGTTAATTACAAATCTCTCCTCCATTATATGTTTGTATAATGTTTATAATCAACTAACATTTTTAAAAATTAAGGGTTGTCTCGCTTTAAGATTTAGTGCGTATGTCAAACAAATGAACAAATTTACAAAAGAATTGAAAAGAATGCCAAAGCCAGCAAGTCACTTGGCACATATCAGTTGTTAAACTTCAAGTAGAGAATATAATGTAGCTTCCAAATGGTTTATTTGAAATTCTGCCTGAGCTACCAATTAACTACAAATCTCTCCCTCCATTATTCGTTTGTAAATGCTTATAATCAACGAACCTTTTTAAAGGTTGTTTCTTCTTAAAATTTTAGTGTGTGTGTCAAATAAATGAATAAATTTACAAAAGAATTGAAGAGAAGGCCAAAGAAAGTCCACGCTCCAATCATCTTTGTCATGTTAAAAAAAATATCTTTTGGTCCAGAATGGACCCCAGTTACCAGGGTTTGCCAAATCTGATATTTACCAAAAATGGAAATCTTTAGCATGATATATATTTGCTTTCCAAATCTACAAAAACCTTACAACTTGAGGAATTTATGGTGATTCCAAACAATAGAGAAACATGCCAAAAAGACAGACAAATTTAGTTACAAAAACCTTACAACTTGAGGAATTTATGGTGATTCCAAACAATAGAGAAACATACCAAAAAGACAGACAAATTTAGTTACATTTCAAGCTGGAGAGCTAGAATATTTTTAATGTGTGATAGCATAT
>JZKD02S2043923.1:439270-459258 GCA_000966675.3 Picea glauca
TTTTAGGTGCAAAATAATTGCGCTACCCCTCAAATTCTGCAAGAGGAGCCCTGGAGCGTATATCCTGTATATATACATATACGATCTGCTTCCTCTGTATTCGCTTGGCTTTAGACTGGCGCCATAATACACAAAGCACAGTGACAGGAGGAGCAGGTAAACGATGTATAAATGCTTCATCTACAGGCATGGTCTCAGCCATGGCAGGCGTAGCCGGAGCCTCGGATACTGACGTCAGCCACATTTCCAATTTATTATTAATTTCTCTGATTTTTTAAACTTATTTGCTAAATCTCTGTCCACGTTAGGTGCCGTCCACGTTACCTCTCGCCAGAATAAGCGGGCTTACGATGTTTTTTACTTTTACCTTTAAACACTTCAAGACTCCGCGCCGTAAATTCCACTCCACGAATCTCGTGGAAAAATAATGAAGCGGTTATCTTTACTCTCCCCTGACAATTTTACATTTGGAAAAGTGAAAAATTTTAGTTTTTGAGGGCTTCATCGCCGTGCCGTCTTTAACGGGTATGCCGCCCGAGGAAAAAATATGCACACGTGACGGATTTGAGTGGGGAATGGACAACGAGGAAACAAAAATACAAGGAATGGGAAATTTAGAGTTTAGTGGACGAGGAATAGATGGTAATAATGTTGGACATGATTGGGTTTTCTCGCTTCTCGTGAAACTAGAAACCTTTTTGCTTTTTACTTTGCAATAGAAATTTCCAAAAGCAAGTTAATAATCATTATGTAGGGTCATGAAATCATTCTATTTACGCATAGGCAAGGAAGTCCATAAGGAAAAAGCATGCATTATCCAGTATGAAATCATTCTATTTACGCATAGGCAAGGAAGTCCATAAGGAAAAAGCATGCATTATCCAGTAGGAGTTTTGAATTTTTATGGGAAAATAGCAATATTTTACTAAGAAGAATTTTTCCATTTGGAGAAAGTAGTCTTTCTTATATTCCATTTGAATCAAAGTAAACTTTTCATACATTACAACAATACTTATTCATGTCATTTTTTAAAGGGAATTGAACATCGGTGGGGAAGATAATAATCATTCCTCACAACCATCCAAGCTACACCCAATTATGTAAACTATATGATAAGAGGAAGGCTAAAGCGTATAGTAAGGGAATTGGAAAACATTAACACAATGATATGGGGAATAGGAAAGAAGCTCAAGGAGTAGGTTTCCTAGTTGAGACCTATTACTCTAGAAAAACAATTATAACATTTAAATCGTGAATAAATGTGTGATGGGTTTGAGGTGATGGGAGTCATTGGGCTACGACACCTCGTGGGTCTTGCATGTGAGCTTGGAAGCTGGCCATGGGATCTCTTCCTACTGTCAGAGGGCTAGAAGCAAGAGGTAATCAAGTTGCTACACATTCGTCTAGGGAATTGACCTATAGTAAGTCGTCGGAGAAGGTTGAACATCTCTCACGGAGAAATGACTAAGCATCTCTACTCCTCATCAGCCACGATTATTTAGAGAGAACCAAGTGAATTTCTGAAGAGACAAAAGAACTATGCTTTGATCTCATAACAGGGAGAGCATTTGAATACACATGGTCCTCGATCTTGGTCTATAAGGAGTAGATATGGAAATGCTCCCAAGGAAATATGGTGCTTTGTCTTGATGAAAAGCTAGTGAGAGAAAACTCTAAGCTGGGTGAGAGGGACCATCAGGTTGTGAAGTAACTAGATTCTAGTTTACTCTGGGTACTATATGAACCCATCACTACACTATAGATATAAGTCCAAGTGGTGTTGAATTTTGGAAGAAACAGGCTCTTCAGGCTCATATCACGTGAACAAGAGAGAGGCTATGAAAATAAGTATGAATACCCTTGTTCATCTCACACTTGAAGAGATCAAGAGCATCCATTGAAAAGCTATACGGGGTGGTATTTCAACATCAAGGTCAATGAGGTGAAGCAATGATGAGGCTCTCACGTAACAACAAGAATTGGTGCCACGTTTTGCTTGCTTCATAAAGCAATTGAGAGCAAGATATTGATATCTATGAAAACCACTTTGTGATTTTCCCATCAATTTGAGCATGTGTATCATTGTTAATACATGAAATATCATCAAAGCATTGAGCATGGTTGTGTCAAATTCTACATGAATGATATCATGAGGCACTAATCTTTTGGCATGAAGATGTTTGGATAACATTATGACAAGCACTCTTTATCTTGTTTCAATGTACTGCTTGAAGATATGATCCCTAAATCTTACTCACATACAAGATGATAGGGGTGACTAATGAATAAAAAAGTCAAATCTTTTATCCAATGTCTTGAATTGAAGTTGAAAACATTACTTTCAAGAGTGGTAAGAACCATATATCCCCTACTTAGTGTAGCCTCTACTATTGGAGCCAAGCTAAAGCAATGTCCATAGAAGAGGACCCTTAAATATACATATGAAGAGACTACCTCAACACTTTCACCTATGTAAGTAAGAATCACATTGTTTGCCACCCTTTTAGGGATGTTAAAGGCCATGACTTTTGTTTCCTTAGATTAACTCAATGACAAGTGTCACAAAATGAATCTAAGATGTCAAGTTGTCTTTGGAAGTCCCTCACTAAGTGGGACCTGAGACGCCATTTGTAAATAGGAAAATAACAATTATAGAGAGTCCAAAAAGTAAGCAACCATTTGTGGCACCTAATGAATGTGATATAATTTCATTTAGCTCGTCAATGTAGAGTCCAAAAAGTGTAGGAGAGAGTGGGAAACCTTGTTTAACTCTAATAATACTCTAGACCTCCTCTTTGTCACTAGTCCTCATGCATACCTCACAAACAATGGCCTCTTAAAGTGTCATCACAAGCAAGATCACCGAGGGTGGAACACTCGAAGCCTTAACCTTACTAGCAAAAAGGTTCCAAGGAACCATGTCAAATACCTCATGAAAGTCCATGAAGCATCAATATACTTTATGCTTGTTTTCCTTAGCCTCCTCGATCATGGAAGTCAAGGCATAGATATGATCATTGGTACAATGGTTCCTCTTGAATCTTGCTTATTTATTTTCCCTCCACCTCTTTGTCTCTCCCCATTCAAAGATGTGAATGCCTAAGGTTGTGGCAAATATATTAGTGCTGGTATGGCCAACCATAATAGTGCAATAGTTACTGAGGTCATTTTGGTCCCTAGTTTTGTAGATGGGGTGGATGATGGGAATTCCAATAAGGTGGAAAGCCATGTGTTACCATGTAGATAAACAAGGCAGTGATATGGACTGCTAAGATTTCAAGGCCATGTTTTAAAAATTAAGCTTTGAGATTCTCCACATCTTGGGATTTGTTGGAATAAAACTTAAGAATGGCACGTAGGATTAGGTGATCATAAAAGAAATGACAATGGATAGGTTCTAGGTTGACTTGAACGCTTAGCTAGTTTGGAGCATTATATAAGGTAGAGGCATAGTCAAACCGATTATAGAGATCAACAATTGCACACTTTGATTTATTATTGAGGAAGTCTCTCCAAAAGTGTTTGTGGGTGAAACTAGAGTTGGTTTAGTATAGTTATGTGCTTGTTTAAAGGATAGTTCCTATTTTTCCTGCTAAGAATGCTCTTATAGATTTTATGCATTTTCTTTGATTTGGAGGGTTTAACATTAGATATGTTTGTTTAGGCTATGGATGTGTTTACAATCTAAATCATACCAAGGTAGTGGCAATTCCTAGCAAGGTGATAAGTGAAGATGGAATGGGGGATGATGTTAACCATAGAAGACCAAATGGCCTAGGTGACGTGAGGGAGCACTCAATTAGATCATGAGTATCATAAAATAAGATGATCCTTCTTTTGAGGAATTTCATGTTTTTTCCATCGAGTTAGTGGTTGAAATGGGTGATGATAGATTGGCAAGGTTGATTCAAGCTAGGATTGGAGGTGAGACATCCAAGTGGAACTTGAAAAGAAAAGACAACATGGATATTAAGGCGAGGAGGTGTGGAAGATACCTGACTATCCTATATTTATGATAGTAAGGATTTTTTAGTAAGAACATAGTCGACAACAGAAGAGCCATCAACAAAAGGAAAGCATGTCGAGCCCTTAGAACATGAAAGTAATCTACTATCGTTGATGATGACCGAATCACGAGAGTCTCCCATGCTAACTAGTATTTTACCATAAGGTGTCATTGCTCTATTAGTTAAAATTTGGTGTAAAGCATCCTCCTGAAAGTCCACTACCTATGTCATCAATGGGTATGAGTAGAGGTCGTGCCTTGTGCACTGCATGTAATAGCCAATTCTTACATTGAAGTCTCCTATGAGAATAATTTTGATATTTTAGGTTGTAGATCTATGAAGGAGAGCCACCAATGTTTGCAATGGTGTGAGGTGATGAAATTGGAGGAAAGTAGCTTGCATTGAAGAAAAAATTATTGCAAAGGGGGTTTCCTTACTAAGGATACCCATAAGAACCTAGTGTGAACATATGAGCCTTCAAGATAATTTGATAAATGGAGCTAGGTTACATTTGTGAACACATTCGATCCCACCAGAACCTTTTGAGCCAAGGAGGAGTTCTTGTCTATGCATTGATAGCCAAGGGTATCCTTGAAAGACAAGGAGTGGCTTCATATCAATATGATGTGTTTTAATCAAGAAAATTATGTCACAGTTGCTCCTCACATAATCCAAGGAGTCCGTTGAAAAGAAGAGTAAGCCACCACCAATTTCATGCTATGTTTGAAAGTGTAACCCTAAAAAGTAGGGTTTGGCATCATAAGGTGTAAACTATTTTGATTATATAGTTGAGAACTAAACCAACCAAGTCCATCAATTGTTTATGAAATTTTTTTACACTACTTCATCTATGTTTTTTGTTTTATATGTGTAGATGCTTTTCATTGAATAATGAAGAGCTATAAACCCAAACATCATGCTAATGCAATACAACCCCCTCAAACATCATTGTTAACAACAACAAGAGGTTGCCAAGTGAGTTACCTCGACCTTGCAATGAGCACTATGCACCATAATCTTGGGGCATCTCAAAGAGAGTGTCGAGACAATCCACAAGTTGACGTTCACCCCTAACTATAGATGAACTTTGACCCATTTATATCTACACAAAGATAATGATATGCATATCTTACCAATGTCTTCGAATCTATGCTTAACAACCTTTAAATACAAAATACAATTTTAATAAAAAGTAAACCCTAATCCATCCTCAAAATAATCCATCCATTTTAGTTTTGTTACCATTGCGCTTTTTTTTTTTAAATCCCTTTTAAATAATGAACTTTTATATAAATGCGTTTAATTTTTTCCTTGAAATTTAACATCATTCCCTATGTTTAACTTAAATAAATATTAACAACGTGTAGATGAATATTAGTTGCGAAGAAAATTTCATTTTCAAACAAGGTTGCGTGGCAGTGCAGTCCCTGCCAAGGAGGTTAGAAAGCAAATTGTGGAAAATGGGGTCGAATTGTAAATGAAACGAAGTGTTTGGTGCAAAATGTATATCAGGGAAATGTTGTGCAAAATGTATATCAAGGAAGATAAGGCAAAAGTAAATGACGGTCGACAGGGACAACAACATCTAATTTTTGAAAGTATATAGCAAACCTAATTTTTTTGAAAATATATAACAAAGTAAAAAATTTGTTGACAGTGAAAGATTAAATTTGGAAATTTAAATGCCTTTTTATATGGACTGGTGAAAGATAAAAATATATGATGACATTAGATTAATAGGAGATAAGTAATATAAAAATTTTAATGCATTTGTGAAGATGGGATATATGTAAATGACGCTTGCATTGTTGAACACCATTTATTTTGAAATATATAAAAAAAATGTGTGTAACATATAAAAGAGTAGATGCATTTGCCATACAGACTGCTGAAGGATAAGAATAAAAGTCTAACATATTAAAAAACAAATGCATTTGTTATACAGTATGCAGAAAGATAAGAATAGAGTCTGTAACATATAAAAATTTAAATGCATCTTTTATTTCAAGTATATCAAAAAATGAAAGTTTGTTACATACTACTGCAAATTTTGAAATATACCAAAATAATAAAATCTGTTACATATAAACCAAAATTTCAATGTGTTTGTCATGTAGACTGGGATTGGGGCTCCCGCGGACCATTAGAGAAATATGTACAAGAAACAGGATTGTGGAAAGAAGATAGAATGCAATAGCTGCAAAAGAAAATAAATGGAAAGGAATAAGTGTTTCCCTATACATCTGTATTTAAGAAGTGGAATAACCGGGATGAGAAACAAAGAAAGATGCGATGACTAAACTTACAGTGAGGGGACATATGAGCGCTTTGGCTATTTGCTTGCGGCTATCGTTTCATTGATGTCGACGACGACTGTGGTTTCAAGGATGTTCTCCACGGCTGTTGGAATGCCGGGAACTGCCTGTTGTCTTTCGTTGGTGGCCTGTTTCAATTGCCTTTCAACCCATTATTCAATGTAGCTTCTCATTGGGGCGATGTTGATCTCATTCTGAATTTTGATGTTGAAAACTTCGTTTTCTAATTTCTGGAAGTCGATAGAAAGATTCCAAGTACGAAGGCAATAGCAATGGTGAAACCGATTCCAAGAAATACCAAAGTATGAAAAGCGCTTGGGCGAAGATATACCCAGGGCATGTGAAGGGCCGATGGTTCTCGGCCTGGCGGGCTGAAAAGTGAGCCTCTATTGTTTCGTGTCCTACAAATAGCACCTACACTTCCACGATATACAAATTGATAGGCGGAATTGCGAGTTAGTTGGTTCAACATTTGCATTTTTTTTGTCCTTAGCGATTCCGTATTAATTCCATAATTAGCCACTTTTTTGGATCGGGGGTTCTCGGGCTGGCGGGCAAAAAATTGGGCATCTATTATTCTGCGCTTTACAAATAGCACTGACAATTCCGTGATATACAAATTCAGAACCTAACCTGCGCTAAATTATTACTGTTAAATATTTATATTGCAGAATTTAATTGTACAAGAAAGTTTGCACAATCTGGTCGGCCGAGTGATATAAAAGTATTTCCACGAACGAGCAATATAAAAAAGAGTCATTCCATACTTAGGCACTTTTTTGATCGCGGGTTGGCAGCCTCGTGGGCTGAAAAAGAGTCTCTATTGTTCCGTGTCCTACAAATAGCACCCAGATTTCCATGGTATACAAATTGACAGGAGGACCTACAGGCTATTTGGCTAAGCATTGCATTTGATTGCTGGTTCGCGGCCTGGCGGGTTGAAAATTAAGTATCTATTGTTTTGTGTCCTACAAATAACACCTATAGTTCCGCGATATACAAATTCACACACGGGCTTGTGGAAAGTTTCTATATAAAGTATGGAATGAGATTTTATAAAGCATATGTGGACCCCTCATTCCATACTTAGGCAGTTTTTGGATCACGGGCTCGCGGTTTAGCGGGCCGAAAAGAGAGTCTCTATTGTTTTGTGTCCTACAAATAGTACCCAGACTTCCGTGATATACAAATTGATAGTGTTCTAGAACATATGCAGATCCCTCATTTCATACTTGGGCACATTTTGGATCGCGGGTTCGCGACCTGGTGGGATGAAAATTAAGTATCTATTGTTTCCTGTCCTACAAATACCCCCTAGACTTCTGTGTCCTACAAATAGCACCTATACTTCCGCGATATACAAATTCACATGCGAACTTGTGGACATAGTCTATATAAAGTATGGAATGAGATTTTATACAGCATATGCGGATCCCTCATTCCATACTTAGGCATTTTTTGGATCGTGGGCTCACGGCTTGGCGGGCGAAAATAAAGTCTTTATTGTTCCGTCTCCTGCAAATAACACCCAGACTTCTACGATATACAAATTGATAGTGTTTTAGAACATATGCGGATCCCTCATTCCATACTTGAGCACTTTTTGGATCGCGGGTTCGCGACCTGGTGGGCTGAAAAATAAGTATCTATTGTTCTGTGTCCTACAAATAACACCTAGACTTCCGAGATATACAGATTGACACGCGGGATTTTGGACATAGTCTCTATATAAAGTATGGAATGAGATTTTATACAACATATGTGGATCCCTCATTCCATACTTAGGCAGTTTTTGGATCGCGGGTTCGCAGGTTGGTGTGCTGAAAATAGAGTCTCTATTGTTCCGTCTCCTACAAATAGCACCCAAACTTTCGCGATATACAAATTGATAGGTGGACTCGGGTTGGTTGGCTGAACATTGCACTTTTATTGTCCTGTAGCGATCTCGTATGAATTTCAAATTTAGCTTTTTTTTTTTATCGGGGGCTCTGGGGCTGACGAGCTGGAAATTGGGCGTCTATTGTTCCGCACTTTACAAACACATTTTTCTAGAACATATGTGGATCCCTCATTCCATACTTTGACACTTTTAGGATCACGGGTTCACGACCTAGCAAGATGAAAATTAAGTATCTATTGTTATGTGTCCCACAAATAACACCTAGACTTCCGCGATATACAAATTGACACGCGGGCTTATGGAAATAATCTGTAAATAAAGTATGGAATGCGATTTTATACAACATATGCGAAGATCCTGTATGAATTTCATATTTAGCGATTTTTTGTTATCGGGAGCTCTGGTGCTGGTGGGATGAAAATTGGGCCTCTATTGTTTCACGTTGTACAAAAACATTGTTCTAGAACATATGTGGATCCCTCATTCCATACTTGGGCACTTTTTGGATCGCGAGTTCGCGACCTGGCAGGCTAAAAATTAAGTATCTATTGTTATGTGTCCTACAAATAGCACCTAGACTTCCGCGATACACAAGTTGACACATGGACTTGTGGACATTGTCTCTATATAAACTATGGAATGAGATTTTATACAGCATATGCGGATCCCTCATTCCATACCTAGGCAGTTTTTGGTTCGCGGCTTAGCGGGCCGAAAATAGAGTCTCTATTGTTATGTCTCCTACAAATAACACCCAGACTTCCGCGATATACAAGTTGACAGGTGGACTTGGGTTGGTTGGCTAGACATTGCAGTTTTATTGTCCTGTAACGATCCCGTATGAATTTCATATCTAGCGAATTTTTTTTATCGGGTCTGTGGGGCTCGCGGGCTGAAAATTGGGCCTCTATTGTTCCGCGTTGTACAAACACCTGGCACATCTCCGCGATTTACAAATTAACAAACAGACCTGTGGGCTGCGTGGCTCAACATTGCAGTTTTCATTGTTCCTTGTCCTCTGAATAGCCCTCGGAGTTCTGTGATATACATATTGACAAACAGACTTGAGGGTTGGCAGGTTCAAGTTTTCCATTGTTTACAGATACTAATCTTTATCAACTATCTATCATATCTAAAAACATGATTTTCAATACTAAATTATTAATAATAATTTTTGCTATTGCAAAATTTAATTAAACGAGAAAGTTTGTACAATCTGGTCGGGTGACTGATATAAAAGTTTTCTGACAAACGAGCAATACATAGTAAACATGTACTTTTAGAAAGTATGGACAAGAGATTTTATAGAGCATATGCAGATCCCTCGTTCCATAGTTGGGCACTTTTTGGATCGTGGGTTCTCGGCCTGGCGGGTTGAAATTTGAAACTCTTTTGTTTGGTGTTCTGCAAATATCACCCAGACTTTCGCGATACACAAATTGACAGGTGGACTTGCGGATTCCACGTCTGGCGGGTTCAAGATTGCAATTGTTTAGCAATCCTCATCCTATCTAACTTCAACTAAAAACATTATTTTCAGATACTAAAATATTAATATTAACTATTGTTATTGTACAAGTGAATTGCATTAAATTATTAAAGGATGTTAAATCGCTTATTTTTTAAAAAATGAAAGAAACAAAAGATTTTTTTTGTAAAATTCTATCACCGCAAGCATAACAAGGACCAATTTGAAGTTTAAGGCCCTCTTGTTTATATGATAGCACAATTGCAATCCACACAGTATATATTCGTTGATTTCAAATTATTCTAGGATATTAATTTTACCAAGTTCATCAAATAAGCAAAAATTGTGAAAACAACRATCAATTTGAATTTTAAGAGCCTCTTGTTGGTATGATAGGACAGTTGCACTTCACACACTATATATTTGTTGATTTCAAATTATTTCACAACAACAATTTGACCAAGTTCCTCGATCAAGGAAATTTGTCAAAACAAGTCACATAGTACATTTGCGTCACAACGCCATAGAAATTATCAGGCAGATCTACGTGCCAGCTAGCCAAAAAAATTCAATTATATTGTTCTTTGTGCTCCAAAGAAGAGTTGGAGTTCCACAGTATACAAATTGACAGACAAACCAGATAACCAAGAACCAACCATACTTTAAACAACTCTGAAGAAAGTTCCCAGAAGGTTCCATTGAGCAGAACCCATCGACCTTTGCACCAAACAATTTGATATACAAAGAAAAGACGTATTCATTTTCTCTTGAAACAAACATTCATCTGGACGTTGAACAAATATTACAGAGAGACATGAGGTATTTTTGTTTCCTCCCAAAGTTTGATTTAATTTTTTTTTTTACCCTTCTTCAGTCGATATGCAAAATTGCATTGTCCTCATTTAAGGTGAATTTGCACAGATTTGATATATCGACTATCAACTTTATATATATATATGTGTGTGTGTGTGTGTGTGTGTGTGTGTGTGTGTGTAATGTTTGCACAGATTTGATCCCTCTAGGCCCATGATGAGAAAATAGGTCTATTAAAATGGATCTACACTAGTGGTTAAAACATTTCAATTGTGTGATGCTTACTACGAGGGAGATGTGTAATTTCTTCCATGCTCAACATGGAGTTGACACATGGCATGGGGTTGACAACAATAAAGAGGATTTAAAAAAAAAAATGAAAAACCTTGAAAAAAAATACCTCCAAAGTTTTGATCCCTATGAACGCATGATAAATCCGAATTTAAAATGGATTTAAGTTGATATTTATGTTTAACTTTATATTGGCATCCTTTATCGATTTTATTTTTATTCTTTTTAACTTTTAAATTTATTTATTTTAACCTTATCTTTGAAAATATATTATCTTATGGCCTAGTCTACTTGTTCTATGTTTTTGCTTTCCCAACAATCACCTCTATCCCATCTGTTGTGATGGTCATTACCTCGGAGATTGAGCCTCACTTCCCGTTTCCATATTCTGTTTCCTCCTGTCCGTTAAGGCATGTGTGTTTAAAGTTAAAATTTGAATCCGTAAACGCGCCTTAACCTTCTTCCCGCTCATATTTTTGTTTGTGTTTAAAAATGTAAGGGAGAACACTAGTCATTGCAAAGAGAATCGACGCGTGAGCGGTTTTCCAAAGCATCAACAAAGTTTTCCTCCTCAATTCTTCTTTTAAGAAAACTCTCCAAACATAATTCTTAGTCTTTGCATTTGATATATTCTTCATTTCTTTAGACGCGTTTTTATAAGTAGTGTTTGTTACACTATATTTTTGGTATTTCATATATGGGAGGATTGTGTTCAAGTCGTTAGAGTAGCCATACCAGATGATTTTGTGGTTATATTTTTTGTTATGGAGATGCAATAAGGAGCTCCAAATGTTTTCAGGTCAACATTGTTGGATCATGGGAGAGTGCATGGAGGATTTGGAACTAACGCCTGGAAACTCTTCCCATATCGATGAACTATTAAATTTATCCACTAAAGAAATCGTAGGCCCCATTGGAGAAAATGATCATACCAATTATTGGTCAAACGACGAGGGATAAAATAATTCCAATTTCCTAGTCCATGGAAACCGTTTTTCCAAAGTAGATTATCATTGCAATGAAGAGAGAGAAAATAATTCTGATTTCCTGGTCTATGGAAATAATTTTTCCAATACTATCATTGTGCCAATGACTTCTTCATTCCATGAATTAAAAATAACTTGAATTTGTGTAGCATCTACAATTTTTTCCATTTTTTGTGTTTTTGACTATACGACTTATGTGTTTGTTATTTAGTGTTAACTTTGATAGGTTGAAGGAGGGGGTGGAGTGGCTTACAAAATTAAATCCATGGAGCACTCATTTTCCATGGAGAAAATTAAGTACACCCCATAGTTCCCCACTTACCACTCAAAGCTTGGAAGATGGTGGGAGGGAAAACTTAGAAGACTTGATCTTCTCCTTGGGTGGCTACTCTTTGAATGTAGTAGAGAAGTAATTTTCATAACAAGGCTAAATTTTTCTTTCTTTTAATCCCAATTTAGCTTTGGGTTCTAAGGAAGGAAGGGAAAAAAAGGTTGTTGTAGGTGCGAGGTTCCTACTCGTCAATATTTCCTAGTCTGGGTCGGTGATTGATTTTGTAGCTCTTTATGGTTATCAACAACCTATACTACGCTCAGTTCTTTGTTCAGAGTTTTAGGTTCATTTATTTACGGTTCAACTTTTGTTTAAAAGACTCAAGATTTGGTATTGCGTGACTTTTCCTCTATTCCCCTCTATTCTGATGGTGATTGGAATCATAAATTTAGTTTTAAAATTGAAGTTCTAACGTAATCCTAAAATAAATTATGGGTTTTATTAATGAAGTTGGACTGTCAAGTTTAAAATATACAAGGATTGTCTAATTTTTCTATATTCGCCAAGTTTGGGTTTACTGGTTATCTTATGATTTATCTTAAAAATCACTTAATGATAAAGAAGTTTTAGCCAATTTTTATTTTACAACTATTTCCAGTTTATTTAGTTGTACTTTACTTCTTTTGAGTTATGGTTTCATTCATGAATGAGCAATTAAGGTTAATACAAGATTTGCTTACATCTGTCATGCAACTAGGTTTATAAGATTATTTTTAGTCAAATACACAAGATTCAGATACAATTCATGCTCAAAATTTTAAACTATTTTAAGTTTTAAAACAAAAAGAAATTCTAGTGATATCATTGTGTGCATTTATTATAAAAACAGGATAACAAATAGTTGAAACTAAAATCTATTTCTAACTAGATTAAAATAATTTGTTTCCAACAATACTAAATTTTTCTTTTGCAATTCCAAATTTGAGTTTAACCTATAGTTTCTTTTTCATTTGCAATACCATTGATTTATGTGCAATGGTTATTTAAGATCAACACATTTTTAAAAGTGTTATTCATTTCCTATTATAACAATGCCAACTAACACCATAGAGGAACTAAATCTCTAAATGAGGGTAGTCTGATACCAACCTATAAGAGATTTGGCCCAACAAAAATTTTGTGGGTTTGTTACCGAAAACTAATTGATAACATTTCCAATAACAAAGAAAATGTTCCTTTTTTATCTAATAAGAATCAACTAAGTTTAAGCATCTTTACAATATTTCCATTGAATAACAAAGAACAATCAAAATGAACAGTATAATCATAAACATAAAAATATGACTTATTTGTGTCCAAATTGTCTCGATGAAGTCCTTCCTCCACAAACCAGAGTTTTTCCAAATCCAACGTAATGAAGTTGTTTGAGAAATACGGACCCTTAGTTGCTTATCCTCCCAATTAATGTATAACTAGAGACATTGACATTAACTCCCACGTAAAGACCTCAGGCACGAGAACTAGGATGGGATCTCTATACTCACAAGCAACAAAACCCTTAAACCTATAGGTAACCAAGATCAATGCATCAATACAAACAACAAGATCGAGGTTGAGAACAAGCATGTACAAAGCCATAATTATAACACACCTAACCCCCTAAACCCTCTTAGGCTAGTGAGAGGTCGCAATTTCTTCTCCACCAAGCTTCTGGTCCTGGGTTTCCACTCTTTTTCGACATCCGTCCCATGTGGTGTACATGTCGACTTATTCTTCTTCGCCATCTATACCATAACGCAAAATTGCATGTGTGACATGGCTGTCAATAGTATGCGGACTTGTCCCTCTTTTCTTCCCAACAAATCCGTGGTGGAATGTTGCTACACAGACCAGGGAATAAACATCCTCGATTGAATGAATTTGACTCACTCAGTTCAACCAAATTGATGATCGATGATGAATCAGGTTTCATTCCCATCGGGAAAGCAGGTTATACGACCCACATTCCATTCTTGATCAATGTCCTCCGACGATTCCACTACTGACAAATCCAAGGGTCTTCGGGCTAGGACATTGACGGTCCTGATATAATCGGTGCCTCAAACTATGCGATGGCTAACGTCTTGCTCTTTCTCCTCTTAACACTTGGCATGTGGGGCTTGCAAGAAAATCTACGACTACGATATTTTCGAGCTACCTTTCTCGCAAATCAAAAATTCCTATCCACTTATACCTTCGCCATTGGAAGTTCTTCAGTCCATGTGGTCACGAGACTTCTCGAACAATTATTTCCGATGAGAGTCACTCTGATGGATTCGACAGTCCTCAGATCCCCCCATCCAACGGTCAGAGATCAATTGGATCTCACCACTACTCGGTATTTAACCAACACCAACACTTTGAAAGGGTTCTTTCTTCGAGATGGATCATTCTAGATCCAACGGCTCATATCCTATCGACTTCAACACCGATAGATATACGATTCTCCTCGTATTCGAGCTTTCAGCATTGAGATTTCCTCATTAGAAAATCCTCCTGCATCTCTTCCCAAACCTTCATAATCCACAATCTTTCAACAGACTCATCCTCTCAGGACTTGAAGATATACAGTCCAGATCTAATTGGCCTATCCTCTGATAGATCGACGAGTCACATTGTCTCATAACTTCCCCATCATAAGTTCACTGTGACTTCGTCTTTTGGGTTTTTTCCTGAAGGATTCACCTTTCGATAGGCTTCTCTTGAAGCCTAGATCTTCGATGAATAGTTGGGATCTACTCTTTCTACATAATTAATGGTTTTCGTTCCTATGGATTTAAACAAATATTTCAACAGGGTTAAGGGCCATTATTTATGGACTTAGCAATCCCAAGGTCTTCCCAGACGTATTTCTGCAAGGGTTTAACTCAACTCCTTCATTCTTTTAAACCACTTCCCAACAAGCAAGAAACACTCTACATAGGTACCCAAATGAAGATGTTATATCCTGGAATATTTCCATTTCAAAAGACAGGGGAAAACACAGGTTTACTGGCCTGCACTGGTCTCTGATGCTCAATCATAAAAAATACTTTATTTTAAACTTGGATTTAACATTCAATCATCATATTCAGACCAATACATGAACATAATACAATTTATAACCATTAACAAACATTCAATAAACATTAAGGTAAAATACTTATTTGTTCAATGATGTTTCCAACTAACCTACTAACTGAGGGGAAATGCATTTCCACCCAACCGTATACACTTTTCCTTTCTGTAGAAATCCACCCATGTGCCATGCCATGGTACCACTAGGGGACTCACTTAGTTGATTTCCAAGTCAAGAAATGGACCAGGAAGGTTACTCTCTCCTTCACTCCACTGGAAACAAAAAAAAGTTTCCCTCTTGCCACTTAGCTCAGGATATACACAAGTTTATCAAGCACCATCCCAGCTGGATTTCCTCTACACAAGGGAGTCCCTTCTCTGCTACACAGTCCCTCGACAACCTCCCCTTACCAGTGTCGGTTTCTTTCTAGCAAGTACCAAGTCGCGACCCTCTTTTTGTCTAGTATGGATATGGGTTTTCTCTGTTCCATGGTGACCATTCAAATCTTAGGAAATATTCCTCTTTTCCTTAGGAAAAATTCCCAGTTTCTTCTATTTCTCAGATCTGGGTGCGAGAGCTCTATCTTCTCGCATGCATTGCCATCTATTTGTGAGTTTGTGACTCATCTCTGGCGTGAATGTTATTTTTTCCTCTATGTGCGTGAATAGTGGGTGTTGCGCGCCTATTTGTTCGCGTCTCTTTTTCTTTTCGACCTCTTCCTCCTTATTCCTTCTCCTCCGTTGGAATATTCTCCTTATTCCTCAGGATCCCCACTAGATTTTGTCAGAAGTAATCTCCAGGGTCAAGCTACCGAATCAAAGGGGAAAATATCCGCATACTTCTAGTTGACACTGCAACCAACCCTTCACTCCTCCAAGTACCAATTCAAATGGTAGTTATAACTGCTGAACTCCCTGATTTGAACGCCATTAATAGGTACCTTGTGGTCAAGACAATCATGGTACGTTGGATAGGTTAGGAATTGAAGTCATGCAGGTGCAGGCTGGATTGTTAGGTAAGCTTCCCATTTTCTTCTTTAAAACTTCCCAATTCCACCTCATCAGTCTAACTCGCGATATCATGGCCAATACTGCAAGGCTTCCTCTCAATCCACTGCCTGGAGTTTTCATTAATAACAACATAATTACAAGCTTCATTAATCACAATACATGAAGTCCTAAACATGATTATGATCTTGGGGGAAAACATGGTGTTACAACAATATTCAAATTGGTGGAGAGGCCACTGGTAAAATATCATCATCTTTGGATCACAAGCTATGGTGTGAATTCACACCTTCAAGCCTTCAACTACAGTGTGAAAAAACATTGCAACTCACTACTATGGTGTTCCTCACCTACATCAATGGTGCTCCCACATACAATAGGAACAGGGAATGGTACCTTCGATCCAAAGGGTATGATACTTCCATACCTCATCTACCCACCAATTAGAAACAATGAATAATACACAATCTATCATAAACTATCACAATATATCATAGAGAATCCTCCCCTTTCCAATTACTCTCCAAAGGAACTAGGGTTGGTTAAGTAAACAATTCTCAAAGTAAATCCTATCACAGTGAGAGTCTAAATTTCCTAGCATAACCACTGAATATCTCCTAGAAGAGGTCGAACCCTCTAAAGATAAGTATTAAATGCCTTTAAATGGACTCAAAAGTAGTTAGGGTGAGGTAATTAGGTTAGGTATCCCCCCAAGGTCACATCACTAGCCCCTGTGACTTTACAAATAATTTTTTTGGTCTCTGATCGAATTTGATTGAAGTAGACAACACCATATTTACATCGAAGGCGTTCTTTTAGGGGGAGTTCACTCTTGACTTTTCGTCATCTGTCCGCATCATATTAACAAGTGACATGCGTTAATGAGTGACATGTGTTTTTTTGTCGGATTATGTGTCACAGTCTATTGCCGATGTTTTCGACATGATGGTGCTGTAATCGCTTGCATGAGAGAGGGGTTTCGGGGGTGTATGTTCACCGTTAAGTTTGAGGTTCTCCGTCCTTCAGATTCTGGTTTGAATATTGGCGCCTAGCTAGCCAAGAAGAAGTGAAAGCCCAACATTACAGGCGTTTCAGAGGGAGTGAGCCTCTTTACTAAGGCATTTTTTCTTCTTTGTAAGACAAGGATTGCATTTATGTAGAAGAGCCTTTGATGCTTTTGGGTAATATTGATAGCTATATTAACACCATTGTGTCGAAGCTCACTCTAAATCCTCTTTGTGAAAGCATTGCCTCTTGGTCGATGACAGATTCAACCGATTGAACAGAAGTCCAGGCGAATAGTGGAGGGAATAGACTTCATTGTTTAAAGTATCCAGGCATTCTACTTTGAGTGAACCACTGAAAGTTCGCCCAGACGGTGCCAACATTGCCATCTCCTCCATATCTCGTAATTTCATTGAAATATAAGGTACTTCAATCACACCTAGAAATCTTTGTTCCTTTTAGAGCTATGGGAATTGTTTTTCTTAATTGCTTCACAGAAAAAGCATCTGCCTTGGACATTGTCGTTTTGATCAGTTACTGGAGATGACCATGCTTTCATAGAAATAAAACAAAAGTTCAAATTAGAACCTTCTAATATATATTTGGAAACCAAAATTCTGGCCTTAAATTTTCAACGTTTTTTCTTGATATTATGCTATGTGTGAAATTGTATTGTTTCTGCTAATTTCATGGGCTTAGAAGGGCAGGCATACTTCCGTGTTGAACAGAAAATACATCCTGTAATGAAGGAACCATACACGAGTAGTATAGAGGAATTATAGACTAAAATCAAGTAAGTTTGTTTTCTTTAGGTTAGCATCTTCCTGTCTATTCAATCCAATATCAAGAGTAGCCAAGAAATGAAGCACACCACCCTGATTAGATTCAAGGATTCCATCGTCTTAAAGAATTGAAAGAAAAAAAATAGATATAATTTTTTGACAATCTATCCTCTTTCTAAGTGATACTGCAGTACTTTTAGTGCATTTTCGTTGTGCTTGTGAATGTAACCTAAAGTTCAATAGTGTTATATATTTGTTTTCTATCTCTTTGTTTCCTTCAGACCTATTCTTGGCCTTATGAATGTAACCCAAAGTTCAGTAGTGTTATATTTTTTGTCTTCTCTCTTTGTTTTCGTTGTACCTATTTTAAGTAGTCATTGCCAATCTCGGTGCATCTATGGATTTAAAATGCAAGGCACAATGTCCCTTAAACATAAACAACTAAAAACCTTAAATGATCTGTTCTATGCATTTTATTTGGATTCCTTTCATTGTGTAACTTTGAAATCCAGGAGGCCCACTTTTTTTTGTCATTTATTAGCATATGTACTCTGAAATTCTTTAGTAATAAATCTATTTTTGATACCCTCATTACGTTTATGTTTCTTTTCTTTTTTATGTTTTATTTTTACCTGTTAAGGGACTAAGGTATGGATTCAAAATCAAAGATACCTGTGGTTTTGTACATTAGAAAAATAACTTTGTTTTCTGGGTTTTTAATATTTACTGGTTTTCACTCTCTTTTGTTTTAGTTGTATTGGCCTCTCATATCTCTTTTGTAATATACATCCTTTTCCTTCTATTTTCGCTATTTTCAGATTGGTGTTTTGCTTTGGTCTTCATTTTATTTATTATTTTTCCTAAAAACAATTTCAGAAGTTTTTTATTTCATGGAAGAAAAAAGTAAAGTTACATTCCACAACTGCACATGGCACCAAAAAAATGGAAAAGAGCATAGTTAGCTACCAGCCTGAAGCTTAAGCACAGTCTGTAATACATCTGCAAATTGTCTTGAAAAATTCAAAATTTAGGTTCATTGAGTAACTCTATTGACATATAAACATGCCTCTTATGTATACATCAAAATAAAAAAACACAAGCACCGTTAAGTACAAGAAACAGTTCAATGTTTTTCACAACCTCCATCAAAAAAGAAGGAGAAAATCTTCACTATCTTCTACTTAAGAATACCATATCAAAGTAATACCCTATCTCCCAAGGGATGAACATACTAAATTCATATATAGATCTGGAAACTATGGGTAGGGATTCCTCGTGGTCTTTAACTCCCATTTGCATGCACCTCTTGAACAGGCCACGCACTAACTTTGACATCTCCTTTGTTCGAATATTCTTGGACGCCTCCACCTTGGAAGGAGATAGAAGTTGCGACGTGCAGATATTTGATAAATTGTGAAGCAAGAAATGCAGAGAGAAAGAATAGAGCAGAAATAATATTCAGTATATTGAGCATGCAAGGAGAAAGTACAATGAGAAGAGTTAATGAAGAAGTGATACAATGAAAAAGGAAAATAGTTGAGCTAAATAGGCTCAAGCAAATCAAGAAAAGAAAGTACAGCTGGCCAGGACAGCTGGCAGTGTACAGTCAGCCTATTGAGGTTACATTATATTTAACCAGTTACAAACATCAACACTAATTATGCCCAAGTGTTGTCTCTAAAAATCAAAAACAAATTTTCCCAGTGGCTTTGTGAAGATATCTGCAAGCTGATCTCGAGAACCACTGAATTGGAGTGCAATGTCACCATTATTGACTAGCTCGCGGATGAAGTGAAAGAGAGTGTCAATGTGTTTTCTTTTCTTGTGAAACACATGATTTTTGGATAGAGCAATTGCTGAGGTATTGTCACAGAAAATAGGAGTTGGATCCTTTTTTGTATGTGACATATCTTTCAATATTCTTCTCAGCCACACAACTTGATAAGAAGCTGAGGTAGCAACGACATACTCTGCCTCTGCAAAAGATATTGAGACAATTGGTTGCTTCTTTGATGCCCATGAAATTAGGTTCGAGCCCAGGTGAAA
>JZKD02S2043923.1:461424-471798 GCA_000966675.3 Picea glauca
AAGTGTAATATCAGATGAGATTGAAGAATCAATGCATGAAAGTAAATCTTTGTTACCTGTCATGTGATTGCTGCATCCACTGTCCAACAACTAGAGATCTTTAGGTTGTTCTTCAAACTTGTGACATGAGAGAAACATACCTTTTGAGGTTTCTCCTGTATGATTTGACACATGTGCTCTGCTTGAGAGATGATCTGCTTACTTCTTCCTGCATTCAGATTCACAGTGCCCATACTTTTTGTAGTAATAGCATTGTATGCTTGATTTGTCATTTGATCTTCTCCCTCTACCTCTTTGAGGCTGAAAATTCTGATTCTGGTGTTGTTGTCTGTGACCTTGGAAATTTTGATGCTGGGTCTGTTGTCTGTTACCTCCATTCGAGTGTTGGTCACTTGTAGTACTCCCTCGTCCTTGGTGACCTCTGCCTCTCCCTCTGCTGAAGGAGAATTGAGTTTTGAAGGCATTGGCGATTGACTCATCTGTGAGATGCAGTCTGGTCTCATGTGTCACCAGGGAACCAGTCAGTTCCTTTGTTGAAAAACATGACAGATCCTTGGATTCAAGGATTGCTGTAACAACCATTTCAAATTTCTTTGGTAAACTTCCGAGGACTTTCTCAACTATCCGTTGATCAGTGATGGCTTCACCAGTCAATCTGATCTGGTTCACGATTCCCATGACTCTGGTCATAAACTGATCCACATTTTCAGACTCTGTCATTCTTAAAGTCTAGAATTGTGTCCTCAAGGTCTGCAGTTTGATTGTTTTGACCTTGTCATTGCCTTGGTAGGCTGATTTAAGGATGTCCCAGGCTTGTTTTGAAGTACTAGCACCTGTGATTTTTGAGAAAATCGAATCATCCACAGAATTTTGAATCCAAAATTTAGCTTTATTTTCTTTGTTCCTCTGAGTTGCTTGAGCAATTCTCTACTGGTTTGTCATGGTGGCAAGGTCTACTGGATCTARTTCCACATATCCAAGATCCACTGGATCCCAACAYTCTTGTGCTTGCAAGAACGATCTCATTCGAAGAGACCAGAACTCATAGTTCTTTCCAAGAAGAATCAGACCCTGAGTTGGTCCTAAATTGCTAGACGTCACCATCTTTTAAAGAATTTAACAAAACAAAAACAAAAAATTGTTAGAAAATTTCGTATTTACCTGTTTCCCGCGTGTAAAACCAGGTCTGCTAATTTCTTGCAGGGACTTCAGAACTCTGCGATTCAAGATTTCGCGAGTTTCGACTTCATGAGTTTTGGCTTCGCGATTCTGACTTCGGGACTTCGTTATACGAGTCCTCCAAACTCTTGTCTCTCCAATTTTCGATCGCCGAAACACCGAAGAGAGCTTAACGACCTTAGATTGGCCCTTAGTCTCGGTTCAATGTGACCACGCGCATAAATGTTAAAGTGCTACCGGATTTTCGCGAATCTGGGAATCGCGATGCCTTCGTCGGTTCTTTGTCCCTCAATTTTCCGAAATCCGAAATATCCTTGCGCCTATTCAAACGCCTTTTCGGGATTTCACGTTTCGGGACTTTCAGTTTCCCGATGTTAAGAGTCCTTGACCCTTCGTCCTTCTGATCTCCAAAATGTCGATTTACCGAAATGGATTTAACAACAATTAGCCCCAAGGCTATACCTCCAGTCCATGTGACCGCTTCCCATATGACCGCAGTCCTATTTCAGGGTTTTATGATGCAAAGCGCCCAACCTCTTGTCTCTTGGATGGCCGAAATACCGAAATGACAAAGTGTCCTTCTCCTTTTGGAAAATCTCCCGAAATCCTGGATTGTTGCCACGTGTCTCCTCAAGATGGGCGATCCTCCTGCGTTTCGCGATTTCGCGACTTGCGACCCTTGTTGACACAAATCCTCTGTCAACTTGAAACCCCGGTAGCCGAAATACCGACAGTTTCCTCGATCTCCGCCACGTGACCCAACGAATGGACGACTGTGATCTTTTCAGGATTTTGGGACTTTTGTCGTGGAGTGTCCCGACCTTCGTCAACAAGACCTCCGATATCCCGAACTCTGAAATGCCGAAATTTTGATGGCGCTTAGATCTGCTGCCACGTGTCCTTTTTGATGGACGGTCCAAATGATTTCGAGATTTCGCGTATCGGGGTTTGGAGTGTAGTCTCCTTTGCTCGTCCAACTCCTGATTCTCGATTTTGTGATAGGGTCAGATCGACGAATCACGATCTTTCTCGATCCAACGGTCTAGAATGAATTGGGATTTCATGATTCACGAATTCTCACTGCAGTCTTCTGACCTTTACACCCTGCGAGTCAGCGAAATGCCGAGATCTATCCACGTGTCCTCCTTTATGGACAGTCCAGATGATTTCGTGACTACGCAAGTTGAAATTTCTCTTTTTGCGCTCCAGAGGACTAATCCTCGTGCACTTTCTCACGGATCCGATGACTGTCGGTCCTCTGCGTGAAATCTAACAGCTGAAATTCTTTCGCCTTTTCTGCGCTCTCCTCGTCACTTCTGAACTGGATTTTCGCTTCTGATCTCTTCGCAGGACGGATCTTACGGCTGCGATTTCTCGTTCTTGGCTCCTCTGACGTGTTCTTTGTTGCCTTTGCAAGGATTTTCTCCTGCGGAAGAAAAATTCGTGAATCTTTCAAAGATTTGAAAGAATTTCACGAGTTCTTTGAAGCTTACTGTTCTCTGCTGCAATCTTTGACGAAGGAGAGATATTTCCAGAAATTATTTAAACGATTGTGCCTCCTGCAACAATATTTCACAAATTTGAACGAATTTCTTTGAATTCTTCAAATGTTTCTGCCTCCTGCAGGTCTTCTTCGTGAATCTTTGACGAATATGAAATTGTTCACGATTCTTTAGAGTTTCTCCTTCTGCAGTCTTTGCTTGCTCGATCTTTTGAGCGCATAGCGCTCTGCTTCCTCGCGTGAGCTTCCTACGAGGATCTTTTGAGAGTATTACGGACAACTCTCCAAGCCTTGTGAAAAGTCTGTGTCGCGTGCTCTCGTGATATGTGTAAGCTCTGCGCTGTGAGGATCGTGTTGCTCTCCAGCCTGTGTGAAGAGGCTTACTGCTGAAGCTTTGATACCATGATAAATTGTGAAGCAAGAAATGCAGAGAGAAAGAATAGAGCAAAACTAATATTCAGTATATTGAGAATGTAAGGAGAAAGTACAATGAGAAGAGTTAATGAAGAAGTGATACAATGCAAAAGGAAAATAGCTGAGCTAAATAGCCTCAAGCAAATCAAGAAAAGAAAGTAAAGCTGGCCAGGACAGTCGGCAGTGTACAGTCAGCCTATTGAGGTTACATTATATTTAACAATATTGCGCAGTTTTTGACATCGACGATCATATGGATCAAGGCCAAGAATCTTACAATCGTATCCCAAATGCTTAGTTGCCGTGGACTGTGGCCTGGAGGTGAAGTTCAAGTCGTGGGTGGTGAGACACTCCCTAGCTAGCTCCCATGAGCTCACTACCAAGACATAAAGAGCTGCTAGCGGTTGGATTATGTGCCATGTCATGGGTTTGTTGCCGATTTTTTCTATATGAAGGTCGACAGGGCTTCTAGGGCCTTCGCTGTAATCACTTGCATGAGAGAGAGAGGGGTTTTGGGGGGTGTTTGTTCACCGTTCGGTTTGAGGTTCTTCGTCACTTGCCGTCAAGTTTGCTGTCAATCTTTGTCATCCAGGCTCTGGTTTGAGTATTGGCACCGAGCTAGCCAAGAAGAAGTGGAAGCCCTGGAAGCCCAAGATTACGGGCGTTTCAGAGCAGAGTGAGCCTCTTTACTAAGGCGTTTTGTGTGGTTACGACAGAAATTTGGCGCAGATTCATGTAAGAATCGCTCGAAGCGGCCTTATCTTGTACATTTTGAAGCGTTTGTTATTGTTTCATATTTTAATGGAGAAAAACTGAGCAGTTTTGTGTAAGAATCACTCAAAACAATTTTATCTTGTAAATTACGAAGCAATTGTTGTTGCTTCCTTTTCTCGATGGAAAAAAAATTAATTGTTGTTGTATAAATTTTGGTGCAGATTCATGCAAGAGACTATTAGAACGATTTCTTCATCGAAAATTTGAAGCTTCTACCCCCTGAGGCTGGATTCTGCAATTCTGATGGACTCGAACCATGGAAAAGCTTATGCTTTCTTAGTATGGCTTCAGGATGAAGTGATTTAGTTGGGAAAAAAAATTTATTCTTGTGTTTGAGTCGGTGGATTTGAACTTGTTGTGGAAGCTTAAATCGTAAGAAATATGGAAAAACATGGGAAAAGGCAGTTGAGGCTGCCAGGGGTGGGCATAACCCTTCACAAATTGTTTCTTTAACACTGGACGACGCTCTCAAAGGTATGTCGTGCAGGTTTCCTCCAACAACTTTGTTTGAGCAATTTCCACGACTCCAGCAACTGTCGTTAGACAAAGCTGGCCTGACTTCTCTGGAATGGTTTCCATCCTTATCTCATTTAAAGCATCTCATTCTTAATGACAACAAGATCTTCTGCAGCCTTGAGCATCTGGTGCAAGCAGGCCTTAAATCCCTGGAAGATCTCGATTTGTCGAATAATAAAATACATGTATTGGAGGATAAGAGTTGTTTAAGCCATCTACTTACATCTTTGAAGCCATTATTTATATGTGAATATGGAGTTATTGAGCTTTTAGTTAAAAAATTAAATACCATCCATTTAGTCGGGAGGAGAAAACGCACATGCATGTAATCGAGACCACAAACAATGGAAATATCCTCATCAAATGTCAGTGACCTGAAAATGATACAGAAGCCATTTTCATCGCCAAATAACAAATGAAATGGAGGGGAAGGAATTGGCAGGAGATTTACATCTGTGCTCAAATCCCCCGTTGAATACTTAAAGTAGAAAACCACCATTATCGTCTAAATCCACTTCATATCATATGTTGTCGTTATTAGTTTTCTTTGTAAATTTTATCTCAAAACCCTTACAACTATTTTTCTTTGTGGGGAGTTGCAGAGTAGAGAAGAAAGATGTTTGGCATGCAGAGTCAATCTGATGGAGGTTTCCTATTATCCGGAGGCAGTTTTATGCCTTCTCAGGAAACCCGAGTTAACGAAGGCAGTTTTTCCTCTGTTAGGGTAAGTGGCTTTCCCTCTATCCGGGTAGGTTGTTTTAGGGTTTTCAATATATGCGTGGTTTGGCAGTTTAAGGAGCTCGACATTCAAGCAAGCCTGGATAGTTTTACAGAAAAGCGGTAACAACAATGGGCTTCTTCCATTGACGGTAAAATAGATAAGCTAGGCTACCTAGAAGCTCTCGGACAACTCTTCGGAAAGGAAAGGTAGAATCTGTATTTTAATATCTAATAACGGAGCTTTAATAGATGACCTAATTAACAGAGTGATGAATCATATGATGTTTCACATTCCCTAATTAATAGAGTGATGAATCGTATGATGTTTCACATTCCCTAATTAATAGAGTGATGAATTGTATGATGTTTCACATTCCCTAATTAACAGAGTGATGAATCGTATTATGTTTCACATTCCCAATTACATGTTCAAATCAATATTAATGGTCAATTTAATTTGTCTTCGCTCCATAAATATGGTTTATGGGACGAAATTCAGAACTACTTCAAAAGTTGACTTCTTTCTATGTAAGATTTTTAAATGGAGTTGGAGGCTTCACTGTGCTTTGTTAAGCTATTTGTTCTTCAACTAAATGAAACAAGTTATTTTAAAGGAATTTTTCTTTTTAAATTCTTTTAGAGCCCAATGAAAATTTACTATCAGTAATGGTTCTGAAAGTATGAATACTTTTTAAGGTAATTGGAATTAGCATGTAAAGGATGAATAACCCTAAAACAAATTGAAATTAATATGAGCATGCAATGTTTGTTTTGTTTTCAGTATAGAGTAGCATCTAAATCTTGTTTTAGCAAGATGAAAATCACGTCATGATATCTTCCCAGTGTTGTTGAATGGAAACATAGCTTTATTCGATGTTGGGCACTCAACTACTTGTTGACGGCTAGACTAATCAAGCTGATAAATGAAAAACGGTTCCATAAAGACAGTGGTTCCACTAAGTGTTCAATCAACCATTTTTCCACCAATTCCAGCCGTTGGGAAAACAGAAATTCCTCCATGGCTGAGGTGAAAGTGTACAAATGAGGGAACATGGCATGAAAAAGCTTATGCAGTGAACCCATTTGGCTTGAGTTGGAAGGTTGGTCGGTTGTCCCACCAAAGAAAGAAAGCTTTGTGCCATGTTTCAGTGAATGTACAACAGACATTGGAAATCCAAAATGTTGTGAGTGTGATTAGATAAGGGAACATCCTCTTCCAGTTGGGATGGTTCATGCAACTTAATGTTGTTCAAATCAATGACTTGATGGATGACTAGCTATGTTGGAAGGTCCAATTTAAATGCATTTTGGCCTACATATTGAATAATTATATACTGACCATGTGGGATAATTATATACTGACCACGTGGGAGAGATTGAATCTTATGATGCCGTTGGCCCTTCAAGCATTGCTTCACCAAATGAGGCCAGACTTTATCCCCAATTATGAACTATGAAGGAACCCAATATCCATGCTCATCAAATGTCGATGAACTAAAAATGATACCGAAGCCAATTTCACCACCAAATAACGAACGAAATGGAGGGGAAGGAATTGGTGGGAGATTTACATCTGCGCTCAAATCCCCCACTGGATACTTACAGTAGAAAACCACCATTATCATCTGAATCCACTTCATATCATATGTTGTTGTTATTAGTTTTCTTTGTAAATTTTATCTCAAAACCCTTACAACTATTTTTCTTTGCGGGGAGTTGCAGAGTAGAGAAGAAAGATATTTGGCATGCAGAGTCAATCTGATGGAGGTTTCCTATTCTTCGGAGGCGGTTGTATGCCTTCTTAGGCAACCCAAGTTAACGAAGGCGGTTTTTCCTCTATCAGGGTAAGTGAATTTCCCTCTATTAGGGTAGGTTGTTTTAGGGTTTTCAATATATGTGTGTTTTGGCAGTTTAAGGAGCTCGACATTCAAGCAAGCCTGGATGGTTTTGTAGAAAAGCGACACCAGCAACGAGCTTCCTCCATTGACGGTAAACCAGATAAGCCAGGCTACCCAGAAGCTCTCGGATGAGAATTCAAATTTTACAATAGATGGCGTGGACGTAAAAAATCTAATTAATCATTCTTTACCTTTACTTAATTTTAAAGGGGTTTTTGTACTATCAGAAAATTTGCCTGACAATGTTTTTTTGGGTGTGCAGGTAACCCTGGTTGGGATGGTATTCAATAAGGAAGAGAGGATTACTAATGTATCGTTTTATCTTGACGACGGTACATGAAGAATGGAAGTGAAACGATGGTAAGTTTTATAATTGTTGTTGTTGTTATTATGTAGTTGTCACCCAATCTAGCCAATCGGAGTAATTTATTGTACTTTTATTTGATTTTTTTTTCATGCCTCCGGTCACAAGATCGAACACTGTCTGGTGTTTTTTTTTGTTTTAATTATAATTATTAACTATGGGCTCCTCCTTGTGATATATGTAAAGTGCCTAGGCAGAGGTGGTGGCTGTACCCACTTTGGTGGGCATGGATAGATCGCATCCTCGATGCCCTCCATACTACAGGTTTTTATGCCAGTGTATGTCATACACCTGAGGGTTGTAACTTTGCACTTGCGGGTTAGACTATAATATCAGTGTCATACGTTGATGCTAATTGTATCGTGACGTTGACATTATAGTGCCCATACATGCCATCATATAACACTGTGATATCGGTTGTAGAGCAGAGGATAGAGGATATGCCAATTAGCTTGTTACCACTTTGGTGGTCTGGTTTTTGGATATACCCGTTAAGAGTTTGGAATGGTCATGGAATTCAAATAATTTTAATTTGTTTATGTTTTCACACAGAGATAACTGCTATTAAAATCCTTCACCAAGATTGGTCAGAGACAATGGAGATGAGCTACACATGTTAACTTTGCAACAAACTTGACAATATAGAACTAATTTTTTATATTTTTTTAATGATGTTGTCATTGATGGTGTCTATTCTTCCAAATTTGTCCAGGACTTGCCCCTAGCCCCATATTGAAGAAATGGCTTGCTTATGCAATGAGACAGACCACTTGCACAAGTGAGACAACCCACAAGAAGTGAACATTTTGTTGGCATATACTGAAGTCCATCCAACAAAGAAGGAGTCCTCTGAAGTAAGAATAGTCTTGCGCAACCGTGGTGCAGAGAATTGCTTGGAGGATGGAATCCAGAGCATCGATGGAAGACAAATTAGTTGAGTAAATATGAGAAGGATCTAAGGAATCATGGCAACCAAAAAATACAACAACCTTCTGCCAAGGGTTTATCATTAAACTGAATCACCGAGTCTGTGTTCTTTCTGCAACCCCAGGGTATTCCTTCACCTGAGGTTCTATTTTTTACTCCATGCCTGCAGGTTGCATCCCATTTTTTTCACAAAGCAGTGCACTTACACACGGTACAAATGGCATTTGCCCCATAATCCAAGCTCGTATTCGGTTTAAATTTGACAAGAGAGCGTGAATGCCTTGGCAATTTGAGCATCGAGCAACATCTTACTGGCATTGGGTGACGATCACGTAAAAAAAACATGCCTAGGACCGCCAGAGTCCATGAATCGATTGATCAATAATGTAGGTCAAGATTTATATTTTGTCTTTAAAAAATCGTTGCGATGAAGTTGAAGTTGATTTTGTGTATTTATTCGTATTTATAATGTCTGTCAGTATGGAAGTGTATATTATGGAATAAAAGATTATTATGGTGACAAGTCCCCCGCATAGTAGAGGGTAGAAACCAATGCAGTTCATAAACCAAAATGCCAACACATATTATCCTTCTAAACCCTAAAAACTTCAGAACAAATTTATCGTTCTAAACCTTAAAAATCTCCGCACATAGGTATCCTTCCAAACCATACAAATCCTAGCACAGTCTTGTCCTCTTCCCAAAGTGTTTTGATCTCGTGATCTGCATATGTCAAAACCATAAACACTATTGTGTGACTTATGCTGCTGAGTGCACTTATAGTGGATTGAATGTGGTTCTCAAATTGATATATGGGCTCAGGAGCTGCTATAGATGTAACGTACCCAACCTCATATATGGTCATGTCGAGGGGATGGGGTACTTAAAGGAACACTAATTGCACTACTGATGCATACTAAGGCAGAATAAATGCAATCAACGAGAATTAATTTAACTATAACCAAATAAAACAAAATGCAGTGCCCATTATGTGCACATAGATATATACAAACAACCCTTCAATGCATTCCAGAATGAATCCTAAGCATATCAATCTTGCAAAATTACTCATTGCCATCAAAGAACTCCTATATGGTAATGTCGAGGGGATGGGGTACTTAAGGAACACTAATTGCACCACTGATGCATACTAAGGTGGAATAAATGCAATCCACAAGAATTAATCTAACTACAACCAAATAAAACCAAATGCAATGCCCAATATGTGCACATTAGATATAAAAACAACCCTTCAATGCATTCCACAACGATTCCTTGTTGAATTTGTGTCTCAAAAAGTTAACTAGATTAATGTTCTTTTACTTTTAAACAATTAACACAATAACTGCATATAAATGATCATAGGTTTCTGCATATCAATGATCATAGGTTTTTAAAATGCAGGTTCTATATATATATATATATATAATAATAATATATTACATCAACTCATGAAATAATATACTTAAAAAAAAAAACTATATTATTTTTTTCGGCCGTTTATTTTATGTTCAGCTTTATCGTTATTGTCAATTCAGCATGATCGCTACGGTCAATTCAGCATCGAAATATCTTATACGAATGTTTATGTCCGTAAATTTAAGCCTGCAATGTACTGTCTGCGTCTCTGACTGAAGAGACTGTGTTTTTAAGGAAATTCTCCATTGCAGACATCGACATCGCCATTGCTATCGCTGGGAGTTCTAAACCAATTCTATGAGTATTTCATGTGATAAAGAATAAATAATTTACAATAATTTACTGCAAAAGTTGGAGTGAATCCGTTTTAGGTACGCAAAATTAGGAAAAGTTCCGCGTCATATGAATTGCCGGACAAAATAAATCAATAGCTGCATGATTTAGGAGAGAACGTGTGCTTTTTAAAACCAGGTAGCTAAAAAAAATTGGTTAAATCTACATTATTTCTTGTTATTTATTTTTCATCAACTGGTAGTGCCACCTGCCCGATATCAATAATTAAAAATAAATCTCTCTTTATATATATAAATAAATAAGAAATGATATTCTCTGGTATTTAATATATAAGAGATGATATTCTAGTATTTAAGAGAAAATGTTAT
>JZKD02S2043923.1:473452-489671 GCA_000966675.3 Picea glauca
ATGGCGTCCGGAAGTCCTTTTTCGAGATTTACCTCAACACAAATACGTGCGCAGGTGAACTGTTCCCCCTTCGGCTCCGCCCTGTCCAGGAAACGCCCAAGCTTATTTCCAATGTCCTCCAAAGAGCTTATCCCCCAGAGATGTAATGGAAGATGAGGTAGCCTAACCCAAATAGGGGCTGCTGTGATCTCGGCTTCGGGGTTAAAATCAAGGGTCCAGGGGGCTAAGAACAGCCCCTTCGACCCCATGAAATAGGGACCAGATCTGAAGACTAAATCACGGTCCGCTTTCCTCGTGAAGATGAAGGCAAAAAAACCCCTGCCTACTGCATATAGAGTGACGTTTCCCTGTATCAATATCTTCCAACGATCTTCCATCCATGCCTCCATTGTTTTGGGGCTTGGCCATAACCCCGTAAACTTTCCGATGAGGGCTTTTTCTGCTAGAAGGAGGGCAAGCTTGCAAGGGTCCTCTGGATCTAACTCCAGAGAGGGGATCTCCTCCATCTTCTTAACAAACTTAGACTTGAGAGAAGGCTTGGGTTTAGGTCCTGCTGAGCGGACTAACATTTTGAAAGCTTCCAAAGGGTCTTTTTCCCTCTCGGCAATCGGAACTGGGGCCATCGTAGAAGGCGGCGGCCACTAGCAAGCAGCAAAATTGTTTGTATTTAGAGGTCGTGCCCTTGCACTCAACCCAGTCACCTGCCCCACTAATCCGCGGCCCTGTAAACACTGCTCGACGCGTCCCTGCAAACAAATCGTGTGCAAACGCTCAGGTTGAAACACCAGTCCGCTGCCGGGCCAAACTGCCAAAGCGCGTGCAAGAAACACAGGCGAATCGTTGGGGCTGTCGGATCCTAGGTGCTCGGCTGCTGCAATCGCGTCCCTGCACTCGGATACCAGAGCGAGACGGCTAGGGTTTGGGCCCTAGCCGCGGTGCCTCTTCTCGCCTCATCTTCCCATGTATTAACTATTCAATTACTTTATATTTGACTCTCTCACACTCTCTTCATAAAATTATAGTTGAGAAAAAAATATTTTATTTAAAATGGATATTGAAATATTTTGTTTATAGAGAAGGTAGTAATATATTGTCAATTTTGAAAGGAATTATACATCTCCTTCTCCCTTATATTGAACTATATCAAACGCCCTTAAACACATTCAACATATATACATAATTCAAAATTTATCTTCTAATTTATTTTTTATTCCTCACTTAAATCTCAAGTTAAGAATGCATCTGGTCTAATGCAAATTCATATTACTTTTAGGTGCAAAATAATTGCCGCACGCCGCAGATTCTGCAAGAGGAGCCCTTGAACTAGGAAGGTAGCTTCCTATATAGTGGTTAAACTCACAGGAGGGTGATGGTGCTCTTTTGGGTGATTTTGTGATAAAGCTTATTTTGTATGCAGATGACCTTATTCTGATTGCTAAATCTGCTCATGGGTTGCAAGAACACCTAATTTCCCTTAAGCGCTTTTGTAGTACAATGGGAATGCAAGTCAATACTAGCAAGACGAAAGTGGTAATTTTTTCTAGCAAAAGAACACATAAGCAACATAAGTTCTACTTTGAAGGCAACACTCTTGAAGAAGTGTTAGATTACAAATACCTCGGAATTGACTTCAACAAAAATCTAAGTTGGGAAGGTTGCAGAAAGAAAAGAACTTTGGGAGGTTGGAAAGGTTCTATGCTTTTCAGAATAGATGCAGAGAAGCAGAGCTATGGGATTGGAAGACTATGCAAACTCTCTTTGGACTTTTAGTGATCCCGATGGTTCTATATGGTTGTGAAGTGTGGGCCAAAAACACATCTGACTTATAGTGAAAACAAATTGAGAAGATTCAAAAACGCTTGATCACAAACATGTTTAAGATTAAAAGTTCAGTCCCTTATGATATCATGTTGAGTGAAATGGGGGCTGCTCCTATTGAAGCAATTGCTATGGTGCGTCTCATAAGATATCTAAAAAAAATTGAGCAAATGGAAGATAGTCGGTGGCCTAAGATCGTCTTCAATGACATATTGAGAAAAATAAAAAAGACGTGGATGAGGCAAAATATTAAATGGCTTAGTAAATGGGATATCCACTTGAACAAGTGCCCTACGAACAATAAAGAGATAAAGGCTTTTGTTATTGATAGGTTCCACAAACAAACTTGGGATAGAGGGCTCCGGAGAAAGAAAGAGTATTATATTGAAGAGTTTAATTCCACATACAATCATCATCAAAAAGCGTACATCGGGGCCAATATATCTTGGAGAGAGAAAATGTTTATTGCACAAATAAGAACGAATTCCCATCACATTTGACAGCTAGCTCTTGGAATAACTTATTCAGCGAGGGGACAACTATATAAATATCTTGACAGCTAGCTCTTGGAATAACTTATTCAGCGAAGGGACAGTTGAGAAATTGGGGGAGCTCATCATCAAGTTGAACATGAAAAGAGCTGAACTGCAGAAATCAGAAACATTTCATTTTAGAATGTGAAGCTTTCAAAGACAGCAGGGACAACTATATAAATATCTTGACAGCTAGCTCTTGGAATAACTTATTCAACGAAAGAATAGTGGAGAAATTGGGGGAGCTCATCATCAAGTTGAACAGAAAAAAAACCTGCAAAAATCAGTGTGTGAGGCGATCTGTCCCATAGACTATTGTTAGCTTCATAAACGTTAAAATCATTTTCTTTCTTTCTTACATATATGCTCCTCTGCCTTACCATTCTGTAACTACTTCCGATTCCTCTGTATTCGCTTGGGCTTTAGCCTCGCTAGACTGGCGCCATAATAGACAAAGCAGACTGACAGGAGCAGGTAAAGCCTCTACAAATGCTTCAAATACAGGCATGCTCTCAGCCATGGCACGCGTAGCCGGAGCCTCGGATACTACATTCACATTTTATTATCATTTTCTCTGTTTTTTTTTAACTTATTTCCTAAATCTGTGTCCATGCTTCCTCTCGCTAGAATAAGCGGGCTTACAATGTTTTTTAACTTTTACCGTCAAACACCTCGACAATCCGCGCCATAAATCTCGTGGAAAAATCATGAACCCTGTAACCTTGCTCTTACCTTTACCCACACCTAAGTTTACAATTAAAAACTGAAAAATTGGAGCCTTTGGGTTTGTAGTTTAAAGGTTTTATAGTTTGATTTTTTTGTTTTTTTCTGTTTAAAGTTTGGCTAAAAATTGTTATATTGGTAAATTTTAATGGTTAATTTTATATTATTTAAATGTTTTATAAATTTTGGTTAATTTTATATAATTTAAATATTTTATAACTTTTTAACCAGCTGAATTTATTTTTATATTAAAAAAATATAATTTAAACAATAAAAAATTATAATTTCATACACATTTATGAAATAAATTCAAATTAAAAAACCAAAATATAAAACAATTATATAACCAAATTCAGATTAAAAAACCAAAATATAAAACAATTATATAACACAGTATTTCAGAACTTTACAGTATACAGCAGCCCCCTGAGTAGAAAAAATATTCACACATGACAGATTTGAGTTTCCTGGAAAATTTGGAGTTTAGTGGACGAGGAGTATGTGATAATAATGTTGGAGATGCTTGGTTTTTTTCGCTTCTCGTGGAACTGGAACCTTTTTTGCTTTTAACTTTGCAATCGAAATTTCCAAAAGCAAGTTAATAATCATTATGTACGGCCGTGAAATGATTCTATAGGCAGGAAGGTCCATAAGGAAAAAGCATTATATGGCACGAGTTCTGAATTTTTACGGGAAAATAGCAATATTTCATAAAACTTTAAATGTTAAGAAAATTATATTATTTTTTAATATTTAATTTAATTTAATTAAATAACAATGTTTTTTTATATGTTAAAATGGTTTTATAAAATTATAAAGATTAAAATCTGTAAATTAAATGATGAAAGGAAAGTTAAAGTACATAGCAAGGGAATTGGAAAACATCAACACAATGATATGGGGAATAGGAAAGAAGCTCAAGAAGAAGTAGGTTTTTTAGTTGAGACATGTTGTTTTGAAGAAGTATTTTTAACATTTCAAACAGTGAAAAAATGTGTGATGGGCATGATGTGAAGGGAGTCATTGGGGCTACGACATCTCGTGGGTCTTTCATGCGAGCTTGGAAGCTGGCCATGGGGCCTGTCTCGTCCTACTGTCAGAAGGCTAGAAGTAAGAGGTAATCAATTTGCTACATATTGTTCTAGGGATTTAGTCTCAGTAAGTCGTCGATGAAGGTTGAACATCTCTCGCGGAGAGAGGGCTAAGCATCTCTACTCTTCATAAGCCACAAGTGTTTGGAGAGAACCAAGTGAATATATGAAGAGACAAAAGAACTATGCCCTAATCTCATAATAAGGAGAGCATTTGAATACAAAATCGCCCTCAATCTTAGGCTCCAAGGAGTAGATATGGAGATATGGTGCTCCCAAGCAAATATTGTGCTTTGTCTTGATGTAAGCTAGGTGAGAGGGACCCTATGGTTACAAAATAACTAGATTTTGGTTTACTCTAGGTGCTAGAGGAGCCCATCACTACACTATACATATAAGTCCAAGTAGTGTTGAAGCTTGGAAGAAAGAGCGTCTTAAGGCTCATACCATGTGGACCAAAGGGAGGCTATGCAAATAAGTATGAATACCCTTGTTTATCTCACCCTTGAAGAGATCATGAGCATCCACTGAAAAGTTATGCAGGGTGGTATGTCAATATCAAGGTCAATTAGCTGAAGCAATGATGAGGCTCTCACATAACAACATCAATTGGTCCCACACTCTGTTTGCTTCATAAATCACTTGAGAGAAATATATGGATATCTATGAAAACCACTTTGTGAGTTTCCCATCAGTTTGAGCATGTGCATTATCGTCACCACATGAAATATCATCAAAGCAATGAGTTGGGAAATTCTACATGAACAATATCACGAGTCACTGATATTTTGACATGAAGATGTATGGATAACATTGTGATGAGCATTCTCTCTATCTTGTTTTAGTGTACTCCTTGAAGGTGTGATCCCTAAACCTCACTCACATACAAGACAATAGGGGTGACTAATGAATAAAAAAGTCAAATCTTTGATCGAATGTCTCGAACTAAAATTGAAAACATTACTTGGCTTGAATGACAATGTATAGGTTCTAGGTTGACTTGAATGTTTCGTTGGTTTGGAGCATTATATAGGGTAGAGGCATAGTCAAACCAATTAGAGAGATCGACTATTGCACACTTTGATTTCTTATGGAGGAAGGCTAGACTCTAAAAGTGTTTGTGGGTGAAACTATAGTTGGTTTAGTATAGTTATGTGCTTGTTCAAAAGATAGTTCCTACTTTTACTCCTAATAATGCTCCTATAGATTTTATGCATTTTCTTTTATTTGGAGGGTATACGCATTATACATGTTTGGTTAGGCTATGAATGTGTTTACAATCTAAATCATACCAAGCATTACCAAGGTACCATCCATTCCTAACAAGGTGGGAAGTGAAGACGGAATGAGGGAAAATGTTAATCGTAGAAAACTAATGGCATAGATGAAGTGGGGGAGCACTCAATTAGATCATGAGTCTAAGATGAGCCTTGTTTTGAGAAAGTTCACGTTTTGTCCATTGAGTTAGTGGTTCAAATGGGTGAGGATAAATTAGCAAGGTTGATTCAAGCTAGGATTGGAGGTGAGGCATCCAAGTGGAGCTTGAAAAGAAAAGAAAACATGGTTGTTGAGTAGAGGAGGTGTGGAAGATACCTAAATATCCTATATTTATGCTAGTAAATCCCTTTTAGCAAGAACATAGTCAACAAAATAAGAGCCATCAACAAAAGGAAAGCATGTCGAGCCCTCAAAACATGGAAATAGTCTACTATTGTTGAGGAGGACCAAATCATGAGAATCTCCCAAGCTAATGAGTTGTTTAGCATAAGGTGTCATTGCTCTATCAATTAAAGTTCGATGCAAAATATCCTCTTGAAAGTTGATTGCGAATGTCATCAATGGGTATGAGAAGAGGTCATGCCCTATGCACTGTATGTAATAGTCAATTCTTACATTGAAGTCTCCTATAAGAAGAATGTCTCCAATAGAAAATAATTTTGATATTTCAAGTTGTAGATCTATGAAGGGGAGCCACTGATCCAGATGGATGTCGGTGGCCTCCCACCTATTCCAACTGGCTCATTTTGGCACTTTTTCAGTCTGGCAGTTTTTTTCTAGTTTTCGAGTCCCTGACTTTCGGGGCCGTATTTGAGCCACTAAACAACGTTTTTAGGGCTCGCTACAGACAAAATGAAGACAAAGTTATAGTTTAATGACGACATGTGTATTCCTTGGATATAACTTTCCAATGGGCTATCATGTGCCTAAAATGGAGATCGTACGCAAAATTTACGACCACGGGAAGTTGATGTACTAACTTACCCAAACTGGGCCCACATGACTTTTGGTGCTTCATCTCCTAGGGTTAGGTTTTTGGATGTCTAGGGTTTTTGACATTCCTGTTTATTGTAAAAAGGCCTTCTGATCCTCAGTGTAATAATCTTATTGCGAATGAGCGCAACTGTCACATCTCTTCTCAAAGATAGGCCACCACCATTCTAGCAAGCTTGTTTTCTGCTGCATTTTACAATTTAAACTTATTTCCTTATTGAATAGAAATCAGTTTTACTGTATATCTGTTATTCTGTGTTAAGCATATTTTGATAATAATTTGTATTCATTTTGTTTTGATCATAAAATCTGGATCAGTGGTATCATAGCGGTCTGCTCCTTGTCGTTCTTAGTGCATGTCCCCAATGAGGTCAAGGTACAAAGAATTGGGTCTCGAGCTTGTTTCTATTGAGGAAAAAATATCTTGCATGCCCAAACGACCTTTCATGGCGAGAGAAAAGAAAGGCGACGAGACAAGAGATCCCTTCAAAATGTTGCTCGAGGAACCCCTCACACAACAAAGGAACGAGATGATGGATAGTTTTGTGCAAATCCTTCGACGAATACCAACATGCAACACATCTTCCTCAAACGAAGGTGCCACCCCCTTCAAGGTACAAATCAACTTCAATATTCCTATATTTGAAGGTAAGATAGATGTAGATGTTGTAGACAAATGGTTGAATCTGCTAGAAGGGTATTTCTTTGTCCATAACTTCTCGAATAGAGAAAATATCACTTTTGCGCTCCTCAAAGCCGTTCCCCATGTCAAGGATTGGTGGGAAAATTTCCGTGAGCAAAAGGAAATAGAGGAACCCTAATTATTTACGCGTGGCCACCTGGGAGTCCTTCAATGATGCTATTAAGGAACAATACTACCCTGTTGGAAGTTATGATGACTTGTACACAAAATGGACCACACTACGGTAGGAAAGAGACCAAGCAGTGCCCGAGTTCACAAATATCTTCCATACCTTGCACACCAAGCTGGGTATCAAGGATTCTTAGCGACATCTAGTGCTCAAGTATTGCGGCGGTCTGCATAGATACATACTGGCTAAAATGGAGTTTCTGGACATCTCATCCTTGGGCGCGACCTACTGATATGTTGTCAAATTCTAGCAAAAGATAAAAAAAAAAAGACGTGGCAATTTGGGCCTGGGAACCCCTCACAAAAAAAGAAAGGAAAGGTCGACCCCAACCCGCAAAACAAGGGACAAAGCAAAGAAGGAAAACCTCAGGACAACCAGTCCAAGATGCAAGCAAAGAAGGACACCAAAAAGACAAAGAAAGATACCTGGAAGTGGTGCGACTTCCATAAGAGCCCCTGGAATAACACTGTTGATTGYAGCTCAAAGTAGTCGCTAGTGGCTGAGGTGAAASCCTCTGAATCAKATGCGAGTTCCGACTCTGATTCAAGMACCAGAAAGGGGGAGACAGATCATTGACACAGAACCCARTGCTACCGTTGCTACCACCAAGATCCAACTCGATGAACCAGATGAGACAAAGGAAGGCAAGAACCTTTTKCAKTCACAAATGTSKGTGAAAGGTACCCCGTTGCACTTCATCGTTGATAACAGTAGCCATGAGAAACTCATCTCAGTAGAGGTTGTCAAGCAACTCACCCTACCGACAACCTTGAACCTGCAACCCTACACCATCAGATGGCTTTGCTAAGGAAGTGACATTCGCGTTAGCCAACAATGTCCCCTGTCATATGACATCAAGTGCTTCAAAGACAAGGTATTGTGTGATGTTTCCCCTCTCGAATTTTTTAATGTTCTTTTGGGCCAACCATATTTATGGAAACGTCATGTTGTATATGAGTCTAGGCATCGCGGTGTTATTATTACTTTGAACAAGAAATTGTACAGGATACCCGAGACAATCCCACCTAGTGCTATTTCCTTGATCTCTTCCAAGCAATGTAGGAAGGTCATCTCTTAGAGGGGAATTTTTTCTTCTTCGTGATTCACTCTCAGAATGAGTGAAAGATCGCAACCACATCTAGGGTCTCCATGACTGACCTCTCCACACAACAAAAGCAAGTGGATAAGGTCGTGGAAGAATACTCAGATATCTTCTCCTCACCTACCGGGGTGCCTCTGCACTGTCAAGTCAAGCACCCCATCGATCTGAACCCCGACACACCGCTACCCAATGGTCCAGTCACTCTCTGTCAGAGAATGAGGAGATCAAGCGAAATATCTAAGAACTGCTCCACAAGGGGTACATACGTCCCAGCTCATCGCCTTATGGAAGCCCAATTGTGTCGGTACAAAAGAAATATGGAACCTAGCGTCTCTGCATTGATTACCAGGCTTTGAATAAAATCACAATCAGGAACCGATACCCAATTCCCTGAATCGACGACCTCCTTAATCATCTCACGGGGGCCAAATACTTCAGTAAGATTGATCTGAAGTTTGGATACCACCAGGTCCGGATAGAACAAACAAATGTATGGAAGACTGCTTTCAAGTCAAACAAAGGTCTTTTTGAATGGTTGGTGATGCCCTTTGGTTTGACAAATGCTCCAACCACTCTCATGAGGATGATGGATGATATCTTGCGACCATTCACCAATACTTTTGTAGTGGTGTATCTGGATGACATCCTCATTTACAACAAGACTTGGGCAGAACACTTGCAACATATTCAATATGTTCTGCAAACCCTGCAGCAGCACAAGCTATACGCCAACTTGGAAAAATGATCCTTTGGCATAGACATGTCCATTACCTGGGCTACATCGTTGATCAACATGGCGTACATGTGGATCCATCCAAGATCCAAGTCATTCGTGACTGGCCAACCCCAACCACACTCACTGAGCTTCAGAGCTTCTTGGGCCTTGCCAATTTCTACCACAGGTTCGTGTTGGGATTCTCCCATATTGCATTGGCCCTTAGCCAAGTAACCATGGGTGGTGGTAAGGACAACTTTGTGTGGGACCAGTCCCAACAACAAGTGTTCAATGATTTGAAGAAACACTTGTGCTCAGCCTTAGTACTTTCACTTCCGGACCTTCAACAACCCTTTGAGGTCGAGAGAGATGGTTCAGACTATGTTGTGGGTGTCGTTCTCACTCAGCATGACCACCACGTGGCCTATCATAGTGAGACACTATCATATGTTGTCTATAAGTACCCTACTTACGACAAAGAAATGTACTCCATTGTGCAAGCCTGCATCCAGTGGAGAGATTACATTCTTGGGAAGGAGACAGTCATCCACATTGATCATAAGCCACTACAGTTCAAGCAAACACAAGGAAAATTGCAGAATGACCACCATTAGAAGTGGTTCACATACTTAAAGCAATTCCACCTCAACATCAAGTATAAAACAAGAATCACCAACCATGTCACTGATTGCCTCAGTAGACCGCAAGTCACAATACTCACCACGGTGCTAGACTCTTGCATCCATGAGACCTCTAGATGGCCCCAACTCTATGAGATAGACTTGGACTTCGCCACCACCTACCAAATGTTGGGCCAAACACAATTGTCGTTAATTTCCATATTCAAGACGAGTTGTTGTTTTGTTTGGGCCATATTCGCATTCCATCAAGCGAGCGAGCGAAGATGATCTGGGAATCCCACTACAGTTGGGTGGAAGGACACTTCAACGTGGAAAATACAGTGGAAATGTTGCATAAGCATTTCTACTGGTTGAAACTTCGATAGGAGGTCAACAAGTATATCGGGTCCTACACTGTTTGAGCTATTGCCAAACCGACCACTAAAAAACAGGGTCTGTACACCCCTCTGCCTACTCCTGACAGGCCATGGGAATCCATATCAATGGACTACATGTCGGGCCTCCTGTCCACCAAGTGGGGAAATGAATGTGTTTTTGTGGTTGTTGATCGCTTTTCTAAGATGGCGATTATGGCTGCTTGCAAGAAGAGCATCACAGTAGAGGCCACTGCCAAGATCTTCTTTGAACGAGTCTGGGTACATTTTGGAATCCCACCAACTATGTTCTCATATGAGGATAGTCGATTTCTCAGCACATTTTGGTCGAGCCTTTGGTCACTGCTGGACACCAAGCTCACCAAATCCACAGCCTTCCACCCCAAGACAAATGGCCAAACCGAGGTCGTAAATCGAATGATTGTGCAAATACTGCACATGTATAATTCCAAGCACCCTCGCACATGGGATGAGAGTCATCCCTATGTTTAGCACAATTACAACTGAGCCCTGCATAACTCAACTGACCACAACCCCTTTTAGGTGGGGATGGGATTCCAACCATTGGGTCCCATAGATGTTGCACTACCCCTTGCAGTCACCTCAGCCGACTCATCTTCTGCTCCAAATGAAGCTGACAAAGCCACCCAGTTCATTGAGTAGATCCAACACATCCACCAATAGGTTCAAGATATCCTACAGAAGTCTAATGACAAGTACAAGCAGCGCCATGATCAACACCGGGTGCCACATAAGTTTTAGGTGGGTGACAAAGTTTGGTTACACTTGCAGAAAGAATTCCTTACAGGACCCCATCGGAAGCTTCACCCACTATGTTATGGGTCGTACACCATCACCAAGGCTATGGGTGATAATGCTTTTGATCTCAAAATTCCTCCTTTTCTTGGCCTGCACCCAGTGCTTAACATGGATCTCCTTCGACCTTATTTTCCACCATTATTGGACACCTCAGAGATAACATAAAAACTGACACAAAAAAAGCTCAACCCCGACTGCATACAACAGGAATCCAATGATCATATTGTGGATAAACAGGTCAAGGGATCTCGCTAGAAAAGGATCCATCTTTATCGAGTTTTCAAAGCAGGCAACTCCTGCACTAAGGCAAGTGGCTCACTCATGGCCAAATTCAACAGAAATCTCCTCATCTGATGGGGGCACTCAACGCAATGGAGACCATTTCTTCCTAATGGGGGAGGATTGATCCAGATGGATGTCGGTGGCCTCCCACCTATTTCAACTGGCTCATTTTGGCAGTTTTCCAGTTTGGCAATTTTTTTTTAGTTTTTGGGTCCCTGACTTCTAGGGCCGTTTTGAGGCCCTAACGAGTGTTTTTAGGGATCATCACAGTCAAACTATTAAAATGGATAGAGTTTGACGGTAACATGTGTAGTCCTCGGATAGAACTTTCCAACGAGCTATCGTGCTCCTAAAACGAAGATCGTATGCAAAAGTTATGACCCCGAGAAGTTGATGTACTAACTTACCCAAACGGGGCTCACGTGACTTTTGGCGCTTCATCTCCTAGGGTTAGGTTCTTGGATGTCTAGGGTTTTTGACATTCCTGTTTATTGTAAAAAGGCCTTCAAAGCCTCATTGTAATCATATTCTTGCGAATGAGCACAACCGTCACATCTCTTCTCAGAGATAAGCCACCACCATTTTAGCAAGATTGTTTTCTGCTGCATTTTACAGTTTCAACTTATTTCCTTATTGAATAGAAACTAGTTTTACTGTATATATGTTATTATGTGTTAAGCATATTTTGATAATAATCTGTATTCATTTCGTTCTGCTCATAAAATGTGGATCAACCACCAATCTATACAATGGTGTAAGGTGATGCAATTGGAGGAAAAAATAACATGCATTGAAGAAGATTTTTCTGAAAGGGGGTTTCCTTGCTAAGGATACCCATAAGAACCTAGCATGACCATATGATCCTTCAAGTTAATTTGATAAATGGAGCTAGGTAATATTTGTGAACACATGTGATCCTACCATAAATTTTTGAGCCAAGGAGGATTTCTTGTCTATGCATTGATAGCCAAGGGTATTCTTGAAGGACATGGAGTGGATTCATATCGGTATGATGTGTTTCAATCAAGAAAATCACGTTATAGTTGCTCCTCACACCGTCTAAGGATTTTGGTGAGAAGAAGAGTGATCCACCACCAATTTCATGCTATGTTTGAAAGTGTAGCCCTAAAAAGTGGGCGTTGTCATCATAAAGTGTAAATGCTTTTGATTATATAGTTGAGGACTCCACCAACCCAGTCCCCATCATTTGTTTATGAAGAAAATTTAAAGTACTTCATCTATTTATTTATTTTATATGTATAGATGATTTTGAGTGAATAGTGGAGAGTTATGATCCCAAACATCATATTAATGCAGTACAGATACCCACTTTAACATAGGGGAAGAGATTTGAACCTTTCACCTCTCCTAGGAAAGATCAAATATTTACCAATTGGTCATGTTGGTAATCCCTAACTTTTTTGTAGGTCTTAAGGAGAACATGGAGGTAGGTTTGGTTCCACATATGTGTGCGTGAGTAGAGTTATTCATTCCTCACATGTAAAACAACTACCTCCATGTGATCCCATGGCTATCTTAAGGTACCAAAGAAATAAATCATTTGGAAAGTGATACTCACTAAGAACCTAAGATGTGCGATGTAGAGGAAAACTCCAAACTCTAGAATATTCAAAATTGTAAAAACAACCATTGACTTGCAAAATTCTAGCTATGATATCATATTATAGTGCATACATAATTGAGACAGAAATAAGCATTGAAGCTCTTCCACTAGTCATCAAAATGAGGAAAATATATGATACTACAATCAATGAGGATTGAGGGATCTTGTATGTCGAAGTTTTGAGGATAACTACAATGCAAAGGCATATTCACTATGTGATGAAGAGAACTAACAAAACGTATGTACAAGTGTTTATAATAATAATAATAATAATAATCATCATCATCATCATCATCTTCTTTAAGGTTACAACCTAGCCAAACACAAAATTGACATATGAGACCACCTTGTTTGTGGGACAAGAGACCCCCTCAAAACAATGATTTGACTGTTCAATCCAAGAAGGTGTACATACCCTACTGTAACACCCTGTTTCCCCCAGTTTGTAAAAATAACTGGACTGGCCAAGAACTATGGAAAACTCATAAATGTGAATATGTGATGTAAATGGACCTTGAGGAAAAAGTCAATAAATGTGAATAACATTATGAATTTATATTGCATGACTGCTGAGAGGGGATGTGCAGAAAAAGAGACCATGATGGCGGTGGAAGGCACCTGGAAAGGTGTTGTTAACTTCCACCGAGGATTAATACCGTATTTGGACTCCACTGGCCCGGAGAACCAAAAGCGACTCACTGGCTCTGAATTAAATGTCTCGCAGGTTGGTAGGTAGATGGTTTAATGAGGGATGAGAGGTGAACCGCCCATCCATAGAACTGTCAGGCCTGATCAGCGCGAGGGTAATCGCACCACACGCAACCTCGCAAGAGGATAAGGCGTGGGGTAGAAGCAATTGAAGGAGAGACGCGAGGGGAGAACTTGGGCGATATGCAGAGTGAGTGATAGCGGAGAAGAAGGAGAGTAACCTTCGCTCTTGGTCATTGGAAAACAGAGACGCAGTCTCACAGCATCGTGGTCTCAGCTCGGGGGTGGCTAGTGGTAAATCTGCTGGGAGTCGCTAAGCCTACGGTTCGGTGGAAACGAGCACCCCTCTCAGTAGTTGCATAACCCCTGGTGTTATTTCTGATAAGTGTTTTGCCTCTGTCATCTTGAAATATATGTATATGTTCATTCTGATGATTATGCCCATAAGCTGTGAAACCGTGAATGATTTCATTATAAGAATGTCTGTATGGTATTTTGATCAGTACTGGTAGTTGTATATTTGTATGGAAGGACTATGTATGACTTATGTCCTCATGAATTGTTATTTACATGCGTACTGATCTAATTCAGACTTCACGTCTGGTCCTCGGGAGGATGACATCCTTACCTACCTCAGGTAGTGCCCTGAGTGAATCTCCCCATAGAGATACCCTCCTTGAAAAGCCCATCAAGAACCTGGAAGGAGGACATGAGGGCGCAAGGCCCTAAGAAATCCATGATAGATATCTAATCGACGGACGAGATCCCGTCGGGAAATCTATGGTCACTCATGACCATTAGATTCGGTAAGAGGAAGATGGAAAGTTAAGGACCTTAACTTTGATAGATGGTGAACGATGGATGAGATCCCGTTGGGAAATCTGCGGTCACACACGACCATTATATTAGTAGGAGAAAGTAGGGCGTTAAATGCCCTACCACTTTGTTTTCCTGTGTCTTCATGGGTAGCGAAGAGTTTAGGACCGTGGATCCCCAAGGTCCATGAGAGTATCCGGACCGTGGATCTTTCCACGTTCAGGAAGTCGTGGGAGAGCCCACAAGTTAGGAATCTGTCTGAGCCGTCGGATCTCGGCTGAAAAACCCGACAGCCGTTGGATCTGTCGGGAGTTACTTGAGGGTTAAGACCCCAGTGTATAGGGGCGAAAAACCCCGGAATAGATCTAATCCATCCGATTGACAGAGGCCACGTGTCATAAGATCCCCCACCTCGGGAAATCGGGAATCGCGGAATCAGGACTCCTGTTGACAAGAGATCGGGACTTTCCATTGTGGAAACCCCAGGATAGATTTGAGCCGTCCGATTGACGGAAGCCACACGTCGTGAGATCTCCCATTTCTGAAAATCGAGGATCGCAAGATCGAAAGTCTTGGTGACAAGGGATCATGAATTTCCATGGTGGAAACCTCGGAGCAATTGTGGACCGTCCGATTTAAGGAGGTGACGTGTTGAGAGATTACCCGTTTCGGGAAATCGAGGATCGGGGATTCAGAAGTTCCGCTGATAAAAACTCGAGCTCTTGCCTTGACAAATCCCGACCCATAATGTCGAGATGATATCATGTGGCTAAGTCCCGATGAATGGATAAGATTCCTTCGGGAAATCCCAGGGTCTATAATGACCGTTCGATGTGAGGAAGAGATGCCAGTTTTACGCTGGGGCGCGAATATGCATTAGGGTAAGTAGCGAGCAGATCTGGATGGCCAGAGTCCACCCGCCCAAATCTACGGCTGATGATGCATTCCGGAGCCCCCTTGCCATTCTACCTTTAATGGGGGGGGGTCCAGAATTGGACGAGCAACTCTCGAATGGTCAAGATTAATCCATCATGATCAACGACGCTCAGGTGGATTCTAGACCCCTCTTGCCATTCTGCCTTTAATGGGGGGGGTCCAAAATAGTGTGGCGTGTGAAGTGGGGCCTCCCTCCTATCATGTTGACTATCGTGTCACGTTTCCCTCTCTGCCACCTGTATTCCACTCAACTACGCAACGGGGTCATTTCGCATTGGCTGTTCTCTAGCCTTGTTGGGATTTGTTCCTATTAGCCATTTGCTAACCCTGTAGGGGTTTGTCCCCATTGGTCGATCGCTAGCCCTGTCGGGGTTCAGCGGTTGCCAAGTCAAACGAATCGACATCACTGCAGCGCCGAGGCGCAAAGTATGAAAGAGGTACTGCGTTTATTCGGACTGTGATCATGACCCGCGACCACAGGGGAGCGGGGAGAGAGAAAGAGCTAACTCGCGCTAGGCCTCCGTAGGTAATTCAGGGGTTCTAATTCGACAGAAAACCAGAAAAATATGATTTAGGTAGTGGGTGTGTGACAAAGTGGTATCAGAGCATGGTTACAACACTCGATCTGATTGGGCTCATGCACGAGTTGCGCATAAGCTCCGTTCGAAGCACTCCTACGAGGAGTAACCCCCTAACTTAACTCTCTTGTCCAGGATTAAAAAAAAAAAACTTGGAAACAAGAACCCGACTGTGTATGCATGTGAAAGAGTTATAAATTCATGCGCAGATTATAAAAGGTATTTAACTCTTGACTAATAACCATCGTTTGTCTTTTCACCCAAGCGGATGATCAGTCGCGGGAATTTACAGACACAGAGAATGGTGACACCCCAA
>JZKD02S2043923.1:494861-507255 GCA_000966675.3 Picea glauca
GAGCACCCCTCTCAGCAGTTGCATAACCCCTGGTGTTATTTCTGATAAGTGTTTTGCCTCTGGCATCTTGAAATATATGTATATGTTCATTCTGATGATTATTCCCATAAGCTGTGAAACGGTGAATGGTTTCATTATAAGAATGTTTGTATGGTATTTTGATCAGTACTAGTAGTTGTATATTTGTATGGAAGGACTATGTATGGCTTATGTCCTTATGAATTGTTATTTACATGCGTACTGATCTAATTCAAACTTCACGTCTGGTCCTCGGGAGGATGACATCCTTACCTACCTCAGGTAGTGCCCTGAGTGAATCTCCCCATAGAGATACCCTCCTTGAAAATCCCATCAAGAACTTGGAAGGAGGACATGAGGGCGCAAGGCCCTAAGAAATCCATGATAGATATCTAATCGACGGACGAGATCCCGTCGGGAAATCTATGGTCACTCATGACCGTTAGATTCGGTAAGAGGAAGCTGGAAAGTTAAGGACCTTAACTTTGATAGATGGTGAACGATGGACGAGATCTCGTCAGGAAATCTGCGGTCACACAGGACTGTTAGATTAGTAGGATAAAGTAGGGCGTTAAATTCCCTACCACTTTGTTTTCTTGTGTCTTCGTGGGTAGCGAAGAGTTTAGGACCGTGGATCCCCAAGGTCCATGAGAGTATCCGGACCGTGGATCTTTCCACGTTCAGGAAGTCGTGGGAGAGCCCACAAGTTAGGAATCTATCTAGCCATCGGATTTCGGTTGAAAAACCCGACAGCTGTTGGATCTGTCAGGAGTTACCCGAGGGTTAAGACCCCAATGTATAGGGGTGAAAAACCCCGGAATAGATCTAAGCCGTCCGATTGACGGAGGCCACGTGTTGTAAGATCCCCCACTTCGGGAAATCAGGAATCGTGGAATCGAGACTCCTGTTGACAAGAAATCGGGACTTTCCATTGTGGAAACCCCGGGATAGATCTGAGCCGTCCAATTGACGGAGGCCACGCGTCGTGAGATCTCCCATTTCGAGAAATTGGGGATCGCGAGATCGGAAGTACTGGTGACAAGGGATCGGGACTTTCCATGGTGGAAACCCCAGAGCAGTTGTGGATCGTTCGATTTAAGGAGGTGACGTGTTGAGAGATTATCCGTTTCGGGAAATCGGGGATCAGGGATTTGAGAGTTTCGCTGATAAAAACTTGAGCTCTTGCCTTGACAAATCCCGACCCATAATGTTGAGACGATAGCATGTGGCTAAGTCCCGATAAACAGACAAGATTCCTTCGGGAAATCCCAGGGTCCATAACGATCGTCCGATGTGAGGAAGAGATGCCAGTTTTACGCTGGGGCACGAATACGCACTAGGGTAAGTAGCGAGCAAATCTAGATGGCCAGAGTCCACCCGCCCAGATCTACGGCTGAGGATGCATTCATGAGCCCCCTTTCCATTCTGCCTTTAATGTGGGGGGGGGGGGGGTCCGGAATAGTGTGGCGTGTGAAGCTGGGCCCCCCTCCTGTCATGTCGACTACCGTGTCGCGTTTCCCTCTCTGTGACCTGTATTCCACTCAATCGGGCAACGGGGCCGTTTCTCATTGGATGTTCTCTAGCCCTGTTGGGATTTGTTCCTATTAGCCATTTTCTAACCCTGTAGGGGTTCGTCCCCATTGGCTGATCGCTAACCTTGTCGGGGTTCGGTGGTTGCCAAGTCAAACGACTCGATATCATTGTAGTGCCGAGGCGCAAAGTTTGACAGAGGTACTGCATTTATTCGGACTGTGATCATGACCCGCGACAACAGGGGAGTGGGGAGAGAGAAAGAGCTAGCTTGTGCTAGGCCTCCGTAGGTAATTCGAGGGTTTTGATTCGGCGAAAAGCCAGAAAAATCCGATTTAGGTAGTGGGTGTGTGACACCTACCACCTCCAAATTCGAACCCAAGACCTCTATGGAGGAAACACATGTTCATAACCCTTATTGTAATTCAACATGAAAAAATTATTAACATCTAAATATCTTAAACAAATGTTTATGTCCATAAATTTAAGCTTGCAATGTACCGTCTTTCCATCTTTGTCTCTGACCGAAGAGGCTGTGTTTTTTAAGAAATTCTCTAACTCGACCACACAGAGATCCAATTTGTAGCCATTGCCATCACTCGGGAGTTCCAAATCAATTCTCTGAGTATTTCATGTGATAAAGAATAAATAATTTACAACAAAAGTCGGAGTGAATCCGTTTTAGGTACCCAAGATTAGGGAAAAGTTTTGCATCACATGAATTGCCCGAAAAAATAAATCAATAGGTGCATGATTCACGAGAGAACACGTGCTTTTTAAAACCAGGTATCTAAAAAAATGTTAAATCTACATTGTTTCTGGCTGTTTATTTTTCATCAACTCATAGTGCAAATTGCATGGTAGCAATTATCAAATCCCATCTCATACTTATTTATACATCGAATCATACTTTCATATATAATATCAAATAATAATAACAATGATGATTTGATATCAAATATTAATATATATTTAAAAAAAATTGTTTTAACTTAAAAAAAATTACATTTCATATATATATATATATATATATATATATAGGACATTACAGAGGAGATAGGTTACTATGTTGCTTTCACAACCTTAGTCTAAATTTTTAGGAGACTCCGACAAATAAAGAAATGATTGTGAATATTATATTTGTTGTGAATATGGTGGTGAATATTATCTCTATGGTGCATACATAATGCATGAGTATTTATGTTTCGGGTGAATTGATATCTCTAAGGTGAATTGAAGTGGTGAATATATTTATCTCATCTACGATGAATCTCGATAAATTTGATTTATGGTTAGGTGCACAAATTAGATGAGTAATTATACATACTTGATACCTAAGTCTAACAAAGGAAGCATGAGTATATATAATCAACAGAAAAACATAGAGAAGAGAGAAGCCAAACTTCAAAGTGAGTTAGTGACAATGGTTCAAAGTGAGTTATTGGCAATGATTGAAAATAAATTTAGATCTTTAGAAAATAATACTTATAGGCAAAAAGACAATAAACTATTAGGGTTTAAGACTAAGGGGCATAAAATGGAGGCTAGATTACAAAAAATAGAAAAAACTAACCAAAAACAATCTAGGAAGGAAGAAGAGTTTGAAGAAATTAACTATCTTAAGGACAAGATTAAAGAGGTAGAAGAAAATCTAATTAACAATTTGGCCTTAAATAGTGTGGAACACAAATTGGATATCAAATCTATCAAAGAGGAAATGAATAAGCTCATAGAGTTAGACCATGAGCCTAACAAAAGAGTCTTGAACGTCTTAATTTTTGGTATATAAGAACATACAGATGAGGACACATTAGCAATAGTGAAGGGAAAATAAAAAAATAAATCACAAAATGAAACAACATAGAAGCAAAAAGGTTGGGCAAAATAATTGAACATAAAGATAGGTTGAGTTGGGTTATGGTAAGTTCTAATGCCCATAAATATGATATACTTAGTAAAACTCTGAGCTTAAAAGGGTCTAGAGTATTTATAAATGAAGACCTCATTACAAAATATCAAGCTAAATTAAGGAAGGAGGTTTAAAAGGTAAATGAAGCCAGAAAGGAAGGAAAATGGGCAATGATTAGGAACCCAAAAGCTATTATTAGGGATAGAGACAAAAAAGATAACAATAAATAACAATTTGAGACACTTCGAATCTTTTCTTAGAATCCTAACCTTCTAAGTCATCAAAACTTTAGTTGTCTTGGAATGCTTCTCTTAATGCTTTTCAAACATTGAAATAACACTTCAAAAAAAATCTAGGTAATATCTTATGTGTCAAGAGGAGGGTAGGGTATGTATATCTCCATAGACTTTAGGAGTCAAATTGGGGTCTCATACACCAATTCAGTGTATGGCTTGGCCGTGACCTTAAAAATAGATTACATACACACTCACACTACATGTCAAATCCATATCCTCATATGAGCAACACACCATTGGAGTGTTTTAACCATAAGATATATAGATAAATATTTTAATTAAAAGTGGACAATGAAATAATTTGTTTATAACCAACATTGAAATATTTTTTGTTATTAATGTTTTTAAAAATGCCACTTAAAAGATTTATACACCTCCCTCATAATGGTATGTAGAAAGCACATATTAATGATATACGAAATCCACATTGAAATTTTTTTTTTTGTTATTAATATTTTTTTAAATGTGATATGTCAACTCCATATTAAATCTTGAAGGAATTATACATCTTTCTCATACTGGGAAGTAAAAAGCACATAGGGGTGAAAACATAAATTGTTTTATTTTCAATTAGTTTATATTTGTTTCTCTCTATATATAAAGTTGAGATAAACATAGTTATTTAATGTGGATATTAAAATATTTTGTTTGTGGCTGACATTGTAATATTTATTTTAAATATCACGTGCCAACTCGATGTTGAACATGGAAGGAATTACACATCTCCCTCGTAATTGGCTGTAAAAATTGCCTTTTGGCCCAAGCCCAATCATACTAAGTTGTAGAAAGTGCCTTTCTCCACAATAATAGTTTTTTACTCTATATTGCCTTCAATATCTATCAATACATTGCTTATCTCCTGCCACCTATTCTGCCACAACTGGGAAACTAGACTAGGTGGCTTACCAAAAGGTCTTAGATGTCTTACTTGTAGCATGTTGAACAAAACAACTGCCAAACAAACTGCCTTAACAAACTACCATACATCCCGAGGCTGACTAATTGCCATTTATCAGAGAAAATAACAAAACCAGAGAGAAAGAAACTAGAGGAGTTAGGCGATGGGTGAACCCGGACGTCCATGAATGTTGTAGGTTGGGACGAACCTTTGACCACATGTCAGGTAACGTTCCTTGTCCAATGTTTCTTATAGGGCATTGAACAAGAGGTCCATTCACTGGCCGAGAATGTGTTGATTGTGCAATTGGTCGTCGAGCGTCTGCTGCATGTCGAAAATAATCCGAAAATGTTGTTTCGAGAGATAGTGTGAGATGAGGAGAGGTTGCTGAATTTTCTCCACCTTGTTCTTATGAAGATCCATATATGCGTCCACAGTCTTTGGAGGAGCTTCTTCCAAGGCAATGCTGGTGGATTTAATTCGATCAACCTACCAAATAAGGGGGATTTCTTCCTCCACTATGCAACCTTTTATGCCATCACTTTGAACCAGGGATTCAACTTGGGAGTTGGAGACAATACTCATCTTGGGAGGGACAGTCCGAGGAAGAATTTCAAGTGAAGGAATTTCCTCCTCAATTGGGCAACTTCTAGAGTCAAACATGGGATCAAAGAGGGGGGGAGGGAAGTGCTAAGGCGGTTCCAACCAGTTCTGGACAGGGTTGGGAGAGTTGGTGGTCATTAGAGCGAGCTGTGAGGTGGTGAGCTTGTTACACCTAGTTAAGGAATTGTAAAACAACGGTCCTCTCTTGGAATTTCCCCTCTCTTGGCATGACAGAGGGGTGAGGGTTGTACAGAGTGACCGACGGAGGGGCGGAGGTCGATCAGAAGTGAAAGAGATCGGAAAAACCAAGGAACAGGAGAGTCTGCAGAAAAATGAGAATGATGGAGTGCGCAAGGGCTCTTACCTTCAAATTGCCCTGCGAATTGGTGAGAGAATCGCCATGAAGGTAGAGGTGACAACTTCCCGAGGGCTGGTACCTACTCCAGTACGTTAGGCCTAGTTCGTGTGGGTGGCCATTACATTTTCTAGAGTTTCCCTCAACATTGCCATTACTCATGTTCGAGTGTTGGTCATTTAAACAATGTGGGAGGGGGGCTGACGACAGGGGTTAATAACGCCCTTTGCTGCCACATGCCACCTGTATCTTGCCATAGGCCATCAGTCACCCCATCTGGGAATGTTTTTTACACTCAATTGCTATATATATATAAACTTAAGGTGGATGTTGATATAATTTATTTATAGTCAACATTGATTTTTTTTTTTATTATTTTTTTTTTTTTAAATACTACTATCAACCCAATGTTAAGCAATAAAATAATTATACATCTCCTTCTTATTGAAGTTGATATTGAAATAATTAATTTATGACCAACATTATTTTTTTTTTTTATTAATATTTTTTAAATACATATACATACCCTACCCTTCTAGATTTGAACTTGTGACCTCTTAAGAAGAAAAACATGTTATTAACCATTAAACTCATTTGTAATGTTGATATAAATATGTTTGATTTTTACCAAAAAGTTCACGTCTTTCCATATATCTAACATAAATAAATAATAACAATCTTTTAAATAATGTAATGTTTATATAAACGTGTTTGATTTTCCCCCAAAAAGTTCACGTGGTTCCATATGTTTAACATAAATAAATATTAACAACGTGCAATGAATATTAGTTGTGAAGCAAAATTCCTTTTCAAATAATATAATATTCATATAAATATCTCTCATTTGTTATAAAATTTCACGTCGTTTTTAATATAAATAAATATTAACAACGTGTGGATGAATATTAGTTATGAAGCAAAATTCCTTTTCAAATATTATAATATTCATATAAATATTTCTCATTTGTTTTAAAATTTCACGTCGTTCTGAAGTATGAACAGCATATAGACGAATATTCATTGTTAAGCACGATTACATAAATCTTCAAGTGTAAGATTCTTCCATTAATTAACTACACGTATTGTTATTACCGGCCAATTATAGAGATCGACGATTTCACACTTTGATTTCTTATGGAGGAAGGCTCTTCGAAAGTGTTTGTGGGTGAAACTAGAGTAGTATAGTTCTATGTTGGTTCAAAGGATAGTTTCTATTTTTCCTCTTAAGAATGTTTTTATAGATTTTATGCATTTATTTTGAATTGGAGGGTTTACGCATTAGATATGTTTGGTTAGGCTATAAATGTGTTTACAATCTAAATCATACCTAGCATTATTAAGGTAGTGGCCATTCCTAGTAAGGTGATAAGTGAAGATGGAATGGTGGATAATGTTAATTGTAAAAGACCAAATGACTTAGTTGACGTGGGGAAGCACTCAATTAGATCATGTGTATCATAAAGTAAGATGATACTTGTTTTGAGGAAGTTCATGTTTTGTCCATCTAGTTAGTGGTTGAAATGGGTGATGATAGATTGGAAAGGTTAAATCAAGCTAGGATTAGAGGTGAGACTTCCAAGTGGAACTTGAAAAGAAAAGACAACATGGTTATTGAGGAGAGGAGGTGTGGAAGATACCTGAATATCCTATATTTATGATAGTAAAGATTTTTTAGAAATAACATAGTCAACAACAGAAGATCCATCAACAAAAGGAAAGCATGTCGAGCCCTTAGAACATGGAAATAGTCTACTATCATTGAGGATGACCACATCATGAGAGTCTCCCAAGCTAACTAGTTTTTTACCATAAGGTGTCCTTGCTCTATTACTTAAAGTTTGGTGTAAAGCATCCTCTTGAAAGTCCACTACCTATGTCATCAATGGGTCTGAGTAGAGGTCATGCCTTGTGCATTGTATGTAATAGACAATTCTTACATTGAAGTCTCCTATAAGAAGAATTTTGATATTTTAGGTTGTAGATCTATGAAGGAGAGCCACCAATGTCCGCAATGGTGTAAGGTGATGAAATTGGAGGAAAGTAGCATGCATTGAATAAGATTTTCCTACAAGGGGTTTTCCTTACTAAGGATACCCATAAGAACCTAGTGTGGATATATGAGCCTTCAAGTTAATCTGATAAATGGAGCTAGGTTACATTTGTGAACACATGTGATCCTGCCAGAACCTTTTGAGCCAAGGAGGAGTTCTTGTCTATGCATTGACATCCAAGGGTATCCTTGAAATGGCTTCATATTAATATGATGCCTTTTAATCAAGAAAATCATGTCACAGTTACTCCTCACATCATCCAAGGAGTCTGGTGAGAAGAAGAGTGAGCCACCACCAATTTCATGCTATGTTTGAAAGTGTATTCCTAAAAAGTGGGGTTTGCATCATAAGGTGTAAACCTTTTTATTATATTGTTGGGGACTCAACCAAGCCCCATCGATTGTTTATGAAGAAAATTTACACGACTTCATCTATGTTTTTTGTTTGATATGTATAGATGCTTTTTATTGAATAATGGAGAGGTATGAACCCAAAAATCATACTAATGCAATACAAATACCCACTTTAACATAGGAGGAAAGATTTGAACCTTTAACCTCTCCTAGGAAAGATTAAAGACTTTACCAATTGGTCATGTTGGTAATCCATAACTTTGTTTGTAGGTCTTAAGGAGAACATGGAGGTAGGTTTGGTTCCACATATGTGTGCATGAGTAGTGTTATTCATGCCTCACATGTACAACAACTACCTCCATGTGATCCCATGGCTACCTTAAGGTACCGAATAAATATATCATTTGGCAAGTGATACACACTAAGAACCTAGGATGTGCAATGTAGAGGAAAACTCTAAACTCGAGAAAATTTAAAGTTATCAAAACAACCATCAACTTGCATAAAAATAGCTATGTTGTCATATTATAGTGCATACACAGTTGACACAGAAATAAGCATTGAAACTCTTCCACTAGTCATCAAAATGGGGAAAATACATGAAACTACAATAAATGAGGATTAAGATCTTTTATGTTGAAGTTTTGAAGATAACTATAATGCAAAAACATATTCAATGTGTGCTAAAGAGAGCTAACAAAATGTATCTACAAGTGTTTATAATAATAATAATAATAATCTTATTTAAGGTCACAACCTAGCCAAACACAAAACTGACACATGAGACCACCTTGTCTAGTGCATACACAGTTGACACAGAAATAAGCATTGAAACTCTTCCACTAGTCATCAAAATGAGGAAAATACACGAAACTACAATAACTGAGGATTACAAGATCTTTTATGTTGAAGTTTTGAAGATAACTATAATGCAAAAAAATATTCACTGTGTGCTAAAGAAAATGTATGTACAAGTGTTTATAACAACAACAACAATAACAATAATAATAATCTTATTTAAGGTCACAACCTAGCCAAACACAAAACTGATACATGATACCACCTTGTTTGCGCGACAAGGGACCCCCTAAACACAACGATTTGATTGTTCAATCTATGAAGGTGTACATACCCTACCCCCCTATGAATTTGAACCCAAGACCTCTAAAGAGGCAACACATGTTCATAACCGTTAGTCCCATCTCAAGTTGTACCTTGACTCTGTTAAAGCCACTTGATTTGATTATGTAAGTGGTCGTGTTTCCATCATAGTCTTGGCCCACTATCAATATTCTTGGTTATAGACATGTGTACAAAATGCTAAAGGGTGCACAAGTAGAGTTAGAGTTGGAATATAGCACACAAGGTCTTAAACTATGCATGCATGGTGTTGTAGATGCTAAATTATGTAGGGTTTGTAGAGGCGCAACCCGCTCAAACATTATTGTTAACAACAACAAGAGGTTTCCAAGTGAGTTACCTCGACCTTGCAATGGGCACTATGCACCATAATCTTGGGGTAGAAGGATTGTTGCATGCATCTAAGAGAGCGTTGAGGCAATCCACAAATTGATGTTTGCCCCTGAATATAGATGAACTTTGACCCATTTATATGTACACAAAGATAATGCTATGCATAGTCGAGTCTATGCTTAGCAACCTTCAAATATAAAATAAAATATTAATAAAAATTAAACCCTAATCCATCCTCCAAACAGTCCATCCATTTCAGTTTTGTTACAATTGTGCTTTTTGTTTAAAAAATCCCTTTTAAATAATGTAACGTTTATATAAATGCATTTAATTTTTTCCTTAAAACGTCACGTCGTTCCCTATGTTTAACATAAATAAATATTAACAATGTGTAGACGAATATTATTTGCGAAGAAAAATTCCTTTTCAAATAATATAATATTCATATAAATATGTCTCATTTGTTTTAAAATTTCATGTCGTTCTTAAATGAATGACTTATAGACGAATATTAATTGTTAAGCATGATTGCATAAATATTCAACTCTAAGATTCTTCCACTGATTAACCACATGTATTGTTATTAGTCCCCGCCGAATGCACAGAGGGACTATAGCGATCAATAAATCGTTGATTTCATATTAATATGTCCTTTGACTATAAATTTTTGCATAATCTGTATTGTTCGTACTATAGAAGTAAAAACATTATTTTATATATATAAAAAATTTTTATATGTCATCGTCTCATTGGAGAATATATTCGAGGTCTTATTGCCAGCTTCGTTGTTCCCAATGTTGTAAATGTGTAGAAGCACGACCATAAATGTGAACCCGTGAGTCCGCCAACCTGCGCACCTAGGCATTTTCGGAAAGATGACTAAGCAAAGAAACCAGAAAGCAAAATAAGATGAGAAAAGTTAAGTATAGAATAGGGGAAAAAGAAAGGGATAACAATGGGGATGGGAATGTTTGGAAGCGGGAAGTCTCAAAAAAGGCCCATTGTTTCCAAATCATCATTTTATAGTCCAATATTATATGCCCCCACTTGTTTTGTATGTTTGATTTACTAGCACAGTTGGTATACCTTTTCGAAGACTGTACCACAGACCCCTCTATTGTCGCATATATCAAATTGTTTGATGCACAGGTCGATGCATACTGCTCTATGGAACCTTATTGGATCTCGGTTGGTGCCTTCTGTGTTCAGGCATTGCCTTGTGCCTCGACTTTCAATACATTTGGTGTTTACTTGGTTCTTGGTCGTATGCTTCATTATGGAAAATTAATAATACATTTAGGATCTTGAAAGTTTTTCTATGATCTTAAAGAATATATAGGACATGCTTTTCCTTTTAATATAAGCTCTGTGACGCAAATTTAGTATGTGGCTCATTTTAGCACTTTTCCTTGATCGATGAACTTAGCAAAATTCATCTCCATGAATAATTTGAAATAAAAATATATATACTATGTGAAGTCCAATGGAACTATCACATCAACGATAGGACATTAAAATTAAAATTCGTCGTTGTTATACTTGCGGTGAAGTTGACAGTACAATAACTTTACTTAAACATCACAAAATTGATTTTCTTGTGGCTTTTCGATGCTTCTCTTATACAAACACATCCTGGAAACTATAAGCACAACTCGCTTTATCTATTCCTTGATTGAAGAACCTGTTCACATGTTTAATGCACTTCATAGTTACTGATAAGACCATCAATGGGGATTTATTACACCAATTCTCGCTTCCGAAAATTGCCATCCCCTTTCTTTTTTCCATCTGCTTTCCCTTTCTGGTTACTTAGTCATTTTTTGGAAAATGTCTAGGTGCCAGAGTTGGCGGATTCACGTCTTTAGATTTCCATTGATACTTTTATATCACCAGCCCAACCGACCACTTCCCCGTTTCATATTGAATAAAATTTTTGGATCGCGGGTTCCCGGATAGGCGGGTTCTCGGATAGGTGGGTTCAACATTGCGTTTCCATTGTTTCGCCGCTTGCAAACAACACCCGAACTTCCCCAATCTACAAATTAGAAACAAAATACCCTTTTTCTCGTTTGCTTTTCCTTTCTGTTTACTTGGTCTTTTTTCCGAATGTGTCATTTTTTTGAATGTCTCGTGCTTTTATATACAACACCTGAAGTTCCGCAATATACAAATTGACCCTCGAAATCCGTCATTGTCTCCTATTCCGTGTTACACATTTTGCAATCAACAGTTGGGGTAGATACAATTTGACCATCGTGGCCCTGTTTTCAAGCCCATCAATATTCCTTGTTATGAGTATGTCTCATGCTTTTATATCACGAGTCCGATCAACCGCTTTCCCATTGCATACTTGGCTACTATTACCATCGCTGGTTCCTGGCCAGGCTTGCTCAACATTGCGTTTCCATTGTTTCTCTACCTACAAACAACACCTGAAATTCCACGATATACAAATTGACGACCGAAATCCATCATTGTGCCCTGTTCCATGTTAGAAATTGTGAAGTCAAAAGTTCAGAGACACACAATTTGACCATCGGCCCCTCATGTATCATGGGTATATCTTGTGACCCTATTTTTGAAGCCCGCCCAACCGCTTTCCATACTTGGCCATTTCTTGGAATCTGTTTCGTGGGTTGACGGGTGGATGAAATGTACAATGCTTAATTGCTCTTCACCATCCCCTCCACCTTCGTACTTCTTTTTAGATATGAAATTATTACTCTTTAATTCTAGTAGCTCATCGTGCATGAACCTTTAAGATTGTCATTAATGTCCAGAAGGACGGAGAATATTTGTCATTAATACGAATTAAACCAAGATTTGCAGAGAAGAGTGTTATCCTTTCCAAGTATTCATTTCAAGCATGATGAAATCTCTTTCGTGCGTTGGCCAGTTGGTGCGTTTA
>JZKD02S2043923.1:507265-521416 GCA_000966675.3 Picea glauca
AAGTAACTAGAAAGAGAAACTACAGGGGATAAAAGAGTGGGAAAATAGAAATGCGGAGGGCAATTTCTGTAAGTGAGAATTGGTTTCAAACAAGCCCCATTGTTGAAAAACCATCATTTTCTAGTCCAATACTTTATCCACTTATTCGTTTTCTAGTGTGCTTGTACCATTAAAATGGGTGTGAGAAAATGCTTTGTTGAAGATTAGATTTTATTGCAACTTGTGGGAGTAATTGTGTTCTTGATACATTCTTCCATGACTTTAACATATTAACTTAGGTATTAAACTTCTTGCATGGTGGGTTGTTAGAATTAAAGCTTAATAATTGCATGTCTAGAAACAATAATGGCGGTCTTGAATTTTAATATTGTAGTTGATTTCATAGTCGCATTTGACTACATCCACCATATATCAGTTTTTTTTTTTTTCGAACAAGAAATTTGGTAATTTCATTAATAAAGTAAAAAATGCTCAAATAGAGGCCAAGGGATGGACAACTAACAAAATGTTCCCTTTCAGATAAAAGGAATCAAGCAAGCGAAAGGGAAATAAGAAATCATTTGTTTAGAAAGGATGAGATGAAAACGAAATTTATATGGCGGGGCCCGGACTGCGACATTGTGATTTGGTCTTGCTATGGTCTATCTGCATTACGAATAGAATTGAATGTTGGTTTGAAACTATGTGAAATTCATTTTTTTTTCCATAAAATCCTGATGGATCGACACAATGCATTGTCATATAATTGTTAAATGCTTCATTTTAGATCAAATTACTTGAGTCAATACAATGTCGAAGAACTACGAGACTATCGAACCATGCCAATGAGAAGAGGTGTTAAATTCAGAAAAGAAGCAACAACCAAGACTCCAAGGAAAATGTTTTAATAGTAAATCCATTTAAAAAAAATATTGGGCAGTGTATATCTATCCAAAGAAATTGGATCGAGTTCTTTGGACCAAAACATTGAACATATTTTCCATAAACACAGGCATAGGACCTGTAACATGCAAGAGCCATCGAGATGCTCTTCAACATGCATACAAAACTGATTATCATTCCTTTTTTTAGGAAATCCTTGCAGTGTTCTCCTCGGGGGGTCAATGTTCGCTGACCCAATCTCATTATATTGCGAAAGACGTGAGGCAACAAAGAAATAAGAGAGTGGTTCCATAGTGGAATAAATCCTTGGCTCGAAGCATATGAACAATAGTCCTGCGGTAAAATTGATAGTTCTCACAAGCTTCTCGTGAGGAAGAAGACGAAAAACGTTGCAGGGAAAACGTAAGACCCGAAACTGGAAGTTAGGACATACCAAGAGACCACCTCCTCACAGTCGAAGACTTCAGGGACACAGGTTGCACGAGCAATTCTAGAGGCCCAAATTAGCCCATTCTGGGTGGAAGGAGATTAGTAGTAGGAATATGCCTTGCACTAGTGGGAGTTTTGATCCTCATCCCCTAAGATATTAATTGTATATCCATAGAACAGGAAAGTGGTCCCGCAATTGAATATTTTTTTGGCTTGAAATATATCTCTCGGAGCATCAATAGATAATTTCCTTACAGTGAAAGAATTCTACCCAGAATGGACTAATTTGGACCTCTAGAATTCCTACTTTCGAGTTGCAAAGCGACTATTCCGTTCAGCATTGGTTTATTTTCCGAAACCCCTTCTTTTGGTGTTGTCGGGGCTGCCATCGCCGAGCCGGGAAGTGCCCCCCATTATGGTTGATTTCAATTTGGGCATAGGAGTGGGAAAAACATCTGCATTTCCATCATCCATTGTCGTATCATCGTCCATCAGATCATCTTCTTCCAGCTCGAAATCAATCACATCAACCTCTGCGTCAGGCATCAATGCAAGCAGCCAGGTTGTCTGAGGAGGCAGGGTTGCCTTCAAATTCTTTGGCTTGAAATATATCTCTCGGTGCACCAAGGGACCATCTCCTTTTTTTCTCCTGGGCAAGGAGAGATTAGTAGTAAGAATATGCCCTGGAATACTGAAGCCTCTGGCCATCATGCCGGAAGGTGTTTACTATATCTGGATAGAATTGTTGTGGAACTGCTGCCATAAGTTAACGAGAATTTTCGTTTTCTCCAGATGATGTTTGAAATGAAAATTGGGGAGGGATAATATAACCCTCCACAAATCTTGGTTTAATGTGTATCAATGGAATATCTCCTCAAGTCGTTCGTTGATCAATGACAATCTCCACGATTTGTGCGTAATGATTTGTTACCATTAAAGCTTACTAATTGCATATTTAGAAAAAAGTGCGAAGGTGGCAGTGATGGCGAAGAGCGATTAAGGATTAGAGATTACGTAAACGCACCAACTGGCCAACGCACGAAAGAGATTTCATCATGCTTGAAATGAATACTTGGAAAGGATAACACTCTTCTCTGCAAATCTTGGTTTAATTCGTATTAATGACAAATNTTTTTCGAACAAGAAATTTGGTAATTTCATTAATAAAGTAAAAATTGCTCAAATAGAGGCCAGGGGATGGACAACTAACAAAATGTTCCCTTTCAGATAAAAGGAATCAAGCAAGCGAAAGGGAAATAAGAAATCATTTTCTTAGAAAGGATGAGATGAAAACGAAATTTATATGGTGAGGCCCGGACTACGACATTGTGATTTGGTCTTGCTATGGTCTATCTGCATTACGAATAGAATTGAACGTTGGTTTGAAACTATGTGAAATTCTTTTTTTTTCCATAAAATCCTGATGGATCGACACAATGCATTGTCATATAATTGTTAAATGCTCCATTTTAGATCAAATTACTTGAGTCAATACAATGTCAAAGAACTACGAGACTATCAAACCATGCCAATGAGAAGAGGTGTTAAATTCAGAAAAGAAGCAACAACCAAGACTCCAAGGAAATTTTTTTAATAGTAAATCCATTTAAAAAAAAATATTGGGCAGTGTATATCTATCCATAGAAATTGGACCGAGTTCTTTGGACCAAAACATTGAACATATTTTCCATAAACACGGGCACAGGACCTGTAACATGCAGGAGCCATCGAGATGCTCTTCAACATGCATACAAAACTGATTACCATTCATTTTGTTAGGAAATCCTTGCAGTGTTCTCCTCAGGGGGTCAATGTTCGCTGACCCAATCTCAATATCTTGTGGAAGACGTGAGGCAACAAAGAAACAAGAGAGTGGTTCCATAGTGGAATAAATCCTTGGCTCGAAGCATATGAACAATAGTCCTACGGTAAAATTGATAGTTCTCACAAGCTTCTCGTGAGGAAGAAGACGGAAAACGTTGTAGGGAAAACGTAAGACCCGAAACTGGAAGTTAGGACATACCAAGAGAACACCTCCTCACAGTCGAAGACTTCAGGGACACAGGTTGCATGAGCAATTCTGGAGGCCCAAATTAGCCCATTCTAGGTGGAAGGAGATGAGTAGTAGGAATATGCCTTGCACTAGTGGGAGTTTTGATCCTCATCCCCTAAGATATTAATTGTATATCCATAGAACAGGAAAGTGGTCCCACAATTGAATAATTTTTTGGCTTGAAATATATCTCTCGGAGCATCAATAGATCATTTCCTTACAGTGAAAGAATTCTGCCCAGAATGGACTAATTTGGATCTCTAAAATTCCTACTTTCGAGTTGCAAAGCGACTATTCCGTTCAGCGTTGGTTTATTTTCCGAAACCCCTTCTTTTGGTGTTGTCGGGGCCGCCATCGCTGAGCCAGGAAGTGCCCCCCATTATGGTTGATTTCAATTTGGGCGTAGGAGTGGGAACAACGTATTCATTTCCATCATCCATTGTCGTATCATCGTCCATCAGATCATCTTCTTCCAGCTCGAAATCAATCGAATCAACCTCTGCGTCAGACATCAATGCAAGCGGCCAGGTTGTCTGAGCAGGCAGTGTTGCCTTCAAATTCTTTGGCTTGAAATATATCTCTCAGTGCACCAAGGGACCATCTCCTTTTTTGCTCCTGGGCAGGGAGATATTAGTAGTAAGAATATGCCCTGGAATATTAGAGCTTCTGGCCATCATGCCGGAAGGTGTTTACTGTATCTAGATAGAATTGTTGTGGAACTGCTGCCATAAGTTAACGAGAATTTCCATTTTCTCTAGATGATGTTTGAAATGAAAATTGGGGAGGGATAATATAACCCTCCACAATTCTTGGTTTAATGTGTATCAATGGAAGATCTCCTCAAGTCGTTCGTTGATCAATGACAATCTCCACAATTCGTGCGTAATGATTTGTTACCATTAAAGCTTACTAATTGCATATTTAGAAAAATGTGTGAAGGTGGCAGTGATGGCAAAGAGCGATTAAGGATTAGAGATTACATAAACGCACCAACTGGCCAACGCACGAAAGAGATTTCATCATGCTTGAAATGAATACTTGGAAAGGATAACACTCTTCTCTGCAAATCTTGGTTTAATTCGTATTAATGACAAATATTCTCCGTCCTTCTGGACATTAATGACAATCTTAAAGGTTCATGCACGATGAGCTACTAGAATTAAAGAGTAATAATTTCATATCTAAAAAGAAGTACGAAGGTGGAGGGGATGGTGAAGAGCAATTAAGCATTGTACATTTCATCCACCCGTCAACCCACGAAACAGATTCCAAGAAATGGCCAAGTATGGAAAGCGGTTGGGCGGGCTTCAAAAATAGGGTCACAAGATATACCCATGATACATGAGGGGCCGATGGTCAAATTGTGTGTCTCTGAACTTTTGACTTCACAATTTCTAACATGGAACAGGGCACAATGATGGATTTCGGTCGTCAATTTGTATATCGTGGAATTTCAGGTGTTGTTTGTAGGTAGAGAAACAATGGAAACGCAATGTTGAGCAAGCCTGGCCAGGAACCAGCGATGGTAATAGTAGCCAAGTATGCAATGGGAAAGCGGTTGATCGGACTCGTGATATAAAAGCATGAGACATACTCATAACAAGGAATATTGATGGGCTTGAAAACAGGGCCACGATGGTCAAATTGTATCTACCCCAACTGTTGATTGCAAAATGTGTAACACGGAATAGGAGACAATGACGGATTTCGAGGGTCAATTTGTATATTGCGGAACTTCAGGTGTTGTATATAAAAGCACGAGACATTCAAAAAAATGACACATTCGGAAAAAAGACCAAGTAAACAGAAAGGAAAAGCAAACGAGAAAAAGGGTATTTTGTTTCTAATTTGTAGATTGGGGAAGTTCGGGTGTTGTTTGCAAGCGGCGAAACAATGGAAACGCAATGTTGAACCCACCTATCCGAGAACCCGCCTATCCGGGAACCCGCGATCCAAAAATTTTATTCAATATGAAACGGGGAAGTGGTCGGTTGGGCTGGTGATATAAAAGTATCAATGGAAATCTAAAGACGTGAATCCGCCAACTCTGGCACCTAGACATTTTCCAAAAAATGACTAAGTAACCAGAAAGGGAAAGCAGATGGAAAAAAGAAAGGGGATGGCAATTTTCGGAAGCGAGAATTGGTGTAATAAATCCCCATTGATGGTCTTATCAGTAACTATGAAGTGCATTAAACATGTGAACAGGTTCTTCAATCAAGGAATAGATAAAGCGAGTTGTGCTTATAGTTTCCAGGATGTGTTTGTATAAGAGAAGCATCGAAAAGCCACAAGAAAATCAATTTTGTGATGTTTAAGTAAAGTTATTGTACTGTCAACTTCACCGCAAGTATAACAACGACGAATTTTAATTTTAATGTCCTATCGTTGATGTGATAGTTCCATTGGACTTCACATAGTATATATATTTTTATTTCAAATTATTCATGGAGATGAATTTTGCTAAGTTCATCGATCAAGGAAAAGTGCTAAAATGAGCCACATACTAAATTTGTGTCACAGAGCTTATATTAAAAGGAAAAGCATGTCCTATATATTCTTTAAGATCATAGAAAAACTTTCAAGATCCTAAATGTATTATTAATTTTCCATAACGAAGCATACAACCAAGAACCAAGTAAACACCAAATGTATTGAAAGTCAAGGCACAAGGCAATGCATGAACACAGAAGGCACCAACCGAGATCCAATAAGGTTCCATAGAGCAGTACGCATCGACCTGTGCATCAAACAATTTGATATATGCAACAACAGAGGGGTCGGTGGTACAATCTTCGAAAAGGTATACCAACTGTGCTAGTAAATCAAACATACAAAACAAGTGGGGGCATATAATATTGGACTATAAAACGATGATTTGGAAACAATGGGCCTTTTTTGAGACTTCCCGCTTCCAAACATTCCCGTCCCCATTGTTATCCCTTTCTTTTTCCCCTGTTCTATACTTAACTTTTCTCATCTTATTTTGCTTTCTGGTTTCTTTGCTTAGTCGTATTTTCGAAAATGCCTAGGTGCGCAGGTTGGCGAACTCACGGGTTCACATTTATGGTCATGCTTCTACACATTTACAACATTGGGAACAACGAAGTTGGCAATAAGACCTCGAATATATTCTCCAATGAGACGATGACATATAAGTTATATATATATATATAATAATAATGTTTTTACTTCTATAGTACGAACAATACAGATTATGCAAAAATTTATAGTCAAAGGACATATTAATATGAAGTCAACGAATTATCGATTGCTATAGTCTCTCTATGCCTTCGGTGGGGACTAATAACAATACATGTGGTTAATTAGTGGAAGAATCTTAGAGTTGAATATTTATGCAATCCTTCTTAACAATTAATATTCGTCTATAAGTCGTTCATATTTAAGAACGACATGAAATTTTAAAACAAATGAGACATATTTATATGAATATTATATTATTTGAAAAGGAATTTTTCTTCGCAAATAATATTCGTCTACACGTTGTTAATATTTATTTATGTTAAACATAGGGAACAACGTGAAGTTTTAAGGAAAAAATTAAATGCATTTATATAAACGTTACATTATTTAAAAGGGATTTTTTAAACAAAAAGCACAATTGTAACAAAACTGAAATGGATGGATTGTTTGGAGGATGGATTAGGGTTTAATTTTTATTAATATTTTATTTTATATTTGAAGGTTGCTAAGCATAGACTCGACTATGCATAGCATTATCTTTGTGTAGATATAAATGGGTCAAAGTTCATCTATATTTAGGGGCAAACATAAATTTGTGGATTGCCTCAACACTCTCTTAGATGCATGCAACAATCCTTCTGCCCCAAGATTATGGTGCATAGTGCCCATTGCAAGGTCGAGGTAACTCACTTGGCAACCTCTTGTTGTTGTTAACAATAATGTTTGAGCGGGTTGTGCCTGCGCAAACCCTACATAATTTAGCATCTACAACACCATGCATGCATAGTTTAAGACCTTGTGTGCTATATTCCAACTCTAACTCTACTTGTGCACCCTTTAGCATTTTGTACACATGTCTATAACCAAGAATATTGATAGTGGGCCAAGACTATGATGGAAACACGACCACTTACATAATCAAATCAAGTGGCTTTAACAGAGTCAAGGTACAACTTGAGATGGGACTAACGGTTATGAACATGTGTTGCCTCTTTAGAGGTCTTGGGTTCAAATTCATAGGGGGGTAGGGTATGTACACCTTCATAGATTGAACAATCAAATCGTTGTGTTTAGGGGGTCCCTTGTCGCGCAAACAAGGTGGTATCATGTATCAGTTTTGTGTTTGGCTAGGTTGTGACCTTAAATAAGATTATTATTATTGTTATTGTTGTTGTTGTTATAAACACTTGTACATACATTTTCTTTAGCACACAGTGAATATTTTTTTGCATTATAGTTATCTTCAAAACTTCAACATAAAAGATCTTGTAATCCTCAGTTATTGTAGTTTCGTGTATTTTCCTCATTTTGATGACTAGTGGAAGAGTTTCAATGCTTATTTCTGTGTCAACTGTGTATGCACTAGACAAGGTGGTCTCATGTGTCAGTTTTGTGTTTGGCTAGGTTGTGACCTTAAATAAGATTATTATTATTATTATTATAAACACTTGTAGATACATTTTGTTAGCTCTCTTTAGCACACATTGAATATGTTTTTGCATTATAGTTATCTTCAAAACTTCAACATAAAAGATCTTAATCCTCATTTATTGTAGTTTCATGTATTTTCCCCATTTTGATGACTAGTGGAAGAGTTTCAATGCTTATTTCTGTGTCAACTGTGTATGCACTATAATATGACAACATAGCTATTTTTATGCAAGTTGATGGTTGTTTTGATAACTTTAAATTTTCTCGAGTTTAGAGTTTTCCTCTACATTGCACATCCTAGGTTCTTAGTGTGTATCACTTGCCAAATGATATATTTATTCGGTACCTTAAGGTAGCCATGGGATCACATGGAGGTAGTTGTTGTACATGTGAGGCATGAATAACACTACTCATGCACACATATGTGGAACCAAACCTACCTCCATGTTCTCCTTAAGACCTACAAACAAAGTTATGGATTACCAACATGACCAATTGGTAAAGTCTTTAATCTTTCCTAGGAGAGGTTAAAGGTTCAAATCTTTCCTCCTATGTTAAAGTGGGTATTTGTATTGCATTAGTATGATTTTTGGGTTCATACCTCTCCATTATTCAATAAAAAGCATCTATACATATCAAACAAAAAACATAGATGAAGTCGTGTAAATTTTCTTCATAAACAATCGATGGGGCTTGGTTGAGTCCCCAACAATATAATAAAAAGGTTTACACCTTATGATGCAAACCCCACTTTTTAGGAATACACTTTCAAACATAGCATGAAATTGGTGGTGGCTCACTCTTCTTCTCACCAGACTCCTTGGATGATGTGAGGAGTAACTGTGACATGATTTTCTTGATTAAAAGGCATCATATTAATATGAAGCCATTTCAAGGATACCCTTGGATGTCAATGCATAGACAAGAACTCCTCCTTGGCTCAAAAGGTTCTGGCAGGATCACATGTGTTCACAAATGTAACCTAGCTCCATTTATCAGATTAACTTGAAGGCTCATATATCCACACTAGGTTCTTATGGGTATCCTTAGTAAGGAAAACCCCTTGTAGGAAAATCTTATTCAATGCATGCTACTTTCCTCCAATTTCATCACCTTACACCATTGCGGACATTGGTGGCTCTCCTTCATAGATCTACAACCTAAAATATCAAAATTCTTCTTATAGGAGACTTCAATGTAAGAATTGTCTATTACATACAATGCACAAGGCATGACCTCTACTCAGACCCATTGATGACATAGGTAGTGGACTTTCAAGAGGATGCTTTACACCAAACTTTAAGTAATAGAGCAAGGACACCTTATGGTAAAAAACTAGTTAGCTTGGGAGACTCTCATGATGTGGTCATCCTCAATGATAGTAGACTATTTCCATGTTCTAAGGGCTCGACATGCTTTCCTTTTGTTGATGGATCTTCTGTTGTTGACTATGTTATTTCTAAAAAATCTTTACTATCATAAATATAGGATATTCAGGTATCTTCCACACCTCCTCTCCTCAATAACCATGTTGTCTTTTCTTTTCAAGTTCCACTTGGAAGTCTCACCTCTAATCCTAGCTTGATTTAACCTTTCCAATCTATCATCACCCATTTCAACCACTAACTAGATGGACAAAACATGAACTTCCTCAAAACAAGTATCATCTTACTTTATGATACACATGATCTAATTGAGTGCTTCCCCACGTCAACTAAGTCATTTGGTCTTTTACAATTAACATTATCCACCATTCCATCTTCACTTATCACCTTACTAGGAATGGCCACTACCTTAATAATGCTAGGTATGATTTAGATTGTAAACACATTTATAGCCTAACCAAACATATCTAATGCGTAAACCCTCCAATTCAAAATAAATGCATAAAATCTATAAAAACATTCTTAAGAGGAAAAATAGAAACTATCCTTTGAACCAACATAGAACTATACTACTCTAGTTTCACCCACAAACACTTTCGAAGAGCCTTCCTCCATAAGAAATCAAAGTGTGAAATCGTCGATCTCTATAATTGGCCGGTAATAACAATACGTGTAGTTAATTAATGGAAGAATCTTACACTTGAAGATTTATGTAATCGTGCTTAACAATGAATATTCGTCTATATGCTGTTCATACTTCAGAACGACGTGAAATTTTAAAACAAATGAGAAATATTTATATGAATATTATAATATTTGAAAAGGAATTTTGCTTCATAACTAATATTCATCCACACGTTGTTAATATTTATTTATATTAAAAACGACGTGAAATTTTATAACAAATGAGAGATATTTATATGAATATTATATTATTTGAAAAGGAATTTTGCTTCACAACTAATATTCATTGCACGTTGTTAATATTTATTTATGTTAAACATATGGAACCACGTGAACTTTTTGGGGGAAAATCAAACACGTTTATATAAACATTACATTATTTAAAAGATTGTTATTATTTATTTATGTTAGATATATGGAAAGACGTGAACTTTTTGGTAAAAATCAAACATATTTATATCAACATTACAAATGAGTTTAATGGTTAATAACATGTTTTTCTTCTTAAGAGGTCACAAGTTCAAATCTAGAAGGGTAGGGTATGTATATGTATTTAAAAAATATTAATAAAAAAAAAAAATAATGTTGGTCATAAATTAATTATTTCAATATCAACTTCAATAAGAAGGAGATGTATAATTATTTTATTGCTTAACATTGGGTTGATAGTAGTATTTAAAAAAAAAAAAATAATAAAAAAAAAAATCAATGTTGACTATAAATAAATTATATCAACATCCACCTTAAGTTTATATATATATAGCAATTGAGTGTAAAAAACATTCCCAGATGGGGTGACTGATGGCCTATGGCAAGATACAGGTGGCATGTGGCAGCAAAGGGCGTTATTAACCCCTGTCGTCAGCCCCCCTCCCACATTGTTTAAATGACCAACACTCGAACATGAGTAATGGCAATGTTGAGGGAAACTCTAGAAAATGTAATGGCCACCCACACGAACTAGGCCTAACGTACTGGAGTAGGTACCAGCCCTCGGGAAGTTGTCACCTCTACCTTCATGGCGATTCTCTCACCAATTCGCAGGGCAATTTGAAGGTAAGAGCCCTTGCGCACTCCATCATTCTCATTTTTCTGCAGACTCTCCTGTTCCTTGGTTTTTCCGATCTCTTTCACTTCTGATCGACCTCCGCCCCTCCGTCGGTCACTCTGTACAACCCTCACCCCTCTGTCATGCCAAGAGAGGGGAAATTCCAAGAGAGGACCGTTGTTTTACAATTCCTTAACTAGGTGTAACAAGCTCACCACCTCACAGCTCGCTCTAATGACCACCAACTCTCCCAACCCTGTCCAGAACTGGTTGGAACCGCCTTAGCACTTCCCTCCCCCCCTCTTTGATCCCATGTTTGACTCTAGAAGTTGCCCAATTGAGGAGGAAATTCCTTCACTTGAAATTCTTCCTCGGACTGTCCCTCCCAAGATGAGTATTGTCTCCAACTCCCAAGTTGAATCCCTGGTTCAAAGTGATGGCATAAAAGGTTGCATAGTGGAGGAAGAAATCCCCCTTATTTGGTAGGTTGATCGAATTAAATCCACCAGCATTGCCTTGGAAGAAGCTCCTCCAAAGACTGTGGACGCATATATGGATCTTCATAAGAACAAGGTGGAGAAAATTCAGCAACCTCTCCTCATCTCACACTATCTCTCGAAACAACATTTTCGGATTATTTTCGACATGCAGCAGACGCTCGACGACCAATTGCACAATCAACACATTCTCGGCCAGTGAATGGACCTCTTGTTCAATGCCCTATAAGAAACATTGGACAAGGAACGTTACCTGACATGTGGTCAAAGGTTCGTCCCAACCTACAACATTCATGGACGTCCGGGTTCACCCATCGCCTAACTCCTCTAGTTTCTTTCTCTCTGGTTTTGTTATTTTCTCTGATAAATGGCAATTAGTCAGCCTCGGGATGTATGGTAGTTTGTTAAGGCAGTTTGTTTGGCAGTTGTTTTGTTCAACATGCTACAAGTAAGACATCTAAGACCTTTTGGTAAGCCACCTAGTCTAGTTTCCCAGTTGTGGCAGAATAGGTGGCAGGAGATAAGCAATGTATTGATAGATATTGAAGGCAATATAGAGTAAAAAACTATTATTGTGGAGAAAGGCACTTTCTACAACTTAGTATGATTGGGCTTGGGCCAAAAGGCAATTTTTACAGCCAATTACGAGGGAGATGTGTAATTCCTTCCATGTTCAACATCGAGTTGGCACGTGATATTTAAAATAAATATTACAATGTCAGCCACAAACAAAATATTTTAATATCCACATTAAATAACTATGTTTATCTCAACTTTATATATAGAGAGAAACAAATATAAACTAATTGAAAATAAAACAATTTATGTTTTCACCCCTATGTGCTTTTTACTTCCCAGTATGAGAAAGATGTATAATTCCTTCAAGATTTAATATGGAGTTGACATATCACATTTAAAAAAATATTAATAACAAAAAAAAAAATTTCAATGTGGATTTCGTATATCATTAATATGTGCTTTCTACATACCATTATGAGGGAGGTGTATAAATCTTTTAAGTGGCATTTTTAAAAACATTAATAACAAAAAATATTTCAATGTTGGTTATAAACAAATTATTTCATTGTCCACTTTTAATTAAAATATTTATCTATATATCTTATGGTTAAAACACTCCAATGGTGTGTTGCTCATATGAGGATATGGATTTGACATGTAGTGTGAGTGTGTATGTAATCTATTTTTAAGGTCACGGCCAAGCCATACACTGAATTGGTGTATGAGACCCCAATTTGACTCCTAAAGTCTATGGAGATATACATACCCTACCCTCCTCTTGACACATAAGATATTACCTAGATTTTTTTTGAAGTGTTATTTCAATGTTTGAAAAGCATTAAGAGAAGCATTCCAAGACAACTAAAGTTTTGATGACTTAGAAGGTTAGGATTCTAAGAAAAGATTCGAAGTGTCTCAAATTGTTATTTATTGTTATCTTTTTTGTCTCTATCCCTAATAATAGCTTTTGGGTTCCTAATCATTGCCCATTTTCCTTCCTTTCTGGCTTCATTTACCTTTTAAACCTCCTTCCTTAATTTAGCTTGATATTTTGTAATGAGGTCTTCATTTATAAATACTCTAGACCCTTTTAAGCTCAGAGTTTTACTAAGTATATCATATTTATGGGCATTAGAACTTACCATAACCCAACTCAACCTATCTTTATGTTCAATTATTTTGCCCAACCTTTTTGCTTCTATGTTGTTTCATTTTGTGATTTATTTTTTTATTTTCCCTTCACTATTGCTAATGTGTCCTCATCTGTATGTTCTTATATACCAAAAATTAAGACGTTCAAGACTCTTTTGTTAGGCTCATGGTCTAACTCTATGAGCTTATTCATTTCCTCTTTGATAGATTTGATATCCAATTTGTGTTCCACACTATTTAAGGCCAAATTGTTAATTAGATTTTCTTCTACCTCTTTAATCTTGTCCTTAAGATAGTTAATTTCTTCAAACTCTTCTTCCTTCCTAGATTGTTTTTGGTTAGTTTTTTCTATTTTTTGTAATCTAGCCTCCATTTTATGCCCCTTAGTCTTAAACCCTAATAGTTTATTGTCTTTTTGCCTATAAGTATTATTTTCTAAAGATCTAAATTTATTTTCAATCATTGCCAATAACTCACTTTGAACCATTGTCACTAACTCACTTTGAAGTTTGGCTTCTCTCTTCTCTATGTTTTTCTGTTGATTATATATACTCATGCTTCCTTTGTTAGACTTAGGTATCAAGTATGTATAATTACTCATCTAATTTGTGCACCTAACCATAAATCAAATTTATCGAGATTCATCGTAGATGAGATAAATATATTCACCACTTCAATTCACCTTAGAGATATCAATTCACCCGAAACATAAATACTCATGCATTATGTATGCACCATAGAGATAATATTCACCACCATATTCACAACAAATATAATATTCACAATCATTTCTTTATTTGTCGGAGTCTCCTAAAAATTTAGACTAAGGTTGTGAAAGCAACATAGTAACCTATCTCCTCTGTAATT
>JZKD02S2043935.1:0-10411 GCA_000966675.3 Picea glauca
AAAGATTGAATCAATATCATGGCGGTAAAGGGTATCCCCAAGGATAATGTATTGACGAGCTTGATACTGGATACGACGACGATATGTACTAGAAAGATCAGGCCGAAAAGTTTGGGTCTGGAGATAGATGATGATATCTCCGTACCATACGTCATCAAAACTGATAAGAAAGAGGGATTCATCAGGTAAGGAATCCTCTGCCATAGTTTTTGTCTCAATAGAGGGAAGGTCACAAATCAGATTAGCAAAAACCAAATATTTCTTTGACTTGGCACGCTCAAACTCCAAGTCAAACTATTGGAGAATAACTATCCATTTAGAGTATTTCCCCCCCAACAATTGTCAGGTAAGTATGTGTTGCATGGGGTTGCAATCAGAAATAACAGTGGTTTTTCATAATATGATGTAGTGACAAAAACGTTGAACAACGTGAACAACTTCCAAGTCCAGTTCATCCACATGTAGATATTTGGTTTTGGTGGTCGTGAGACTCCGAATCAGATAGTATACAACATGTTCATCGTGGGAATCATCCTCTTTGACTAAAACCATAGCAATGGTAGAGTCCGAAGAAACTAAGTATAAGAAATAATTTCGACTATAATCCAGAGGAAACAACAGGGGTGTATGGGTTAAGATGAGTTTCAAAGCTTCAAAATATTTGTTTGCAGTGTCATTCCACACAAAATCATAACCTTTCTTCATAAGTCGAGTAAATCCTTTCGTTAATTCAGTGTAATTTAGAATGAATCGACGTAAAAATTTTGCCTTCCCTTGCAAACTTTGGAGTTGGCGCGGAGTGGAAGGAGGAGGTAGATTAAGAATGGCCTCAACCTTCAAGGGGTCTACCCTAATCACATGTATCAACACGATAAAACTAGGAAGTCATCCGAATTCCACACAAAAAACACATTTGTGAGGATTCAAACGTATGCGATAATAACGACAACGTAGGAAAATGGCCCGTAGATGTGTCGGGTGATCTTGGCGACGCATAGAATGCACCAGTAGATCGTCTAAATAGGGTTGTACAATGTGCTTAATATCGTGAAAAGCGTAAGACATAGCACGCTGAAAAGTCACTACAACATTTTTCAGACCAAAAGGTAGTTTCTGATAGGTGAAGATTCACCAAGGGAAAATAAAAGCAATCTTGTGTTGATCCGCGGGTGAAATGTTGATTTGATTATAGTCGGAGAAACCATTCATCAAAGAAAATATTTCACTCCCGGCATAGTCGTCGACAATTTGGTAAACGAAAGGGGTAGGATAATTGTCTTTAAGACAAACTTTGTTTATATCCCTATAATCGACACAAACACGGATCGTGCCTTGCTTTTTCGTAATGGGAACAAGATTGGACACCCAATCCGTCAAAGCCATGGGATAGATAAAACTGGATTTAAGAAGTTTTTCAACCTCAAGCTTAATTGCTGCAACTTTGCGTGGGTGTACTGGGAGAAGTCTTTGCCGAACGGGTTTAGCATCTAGGTATGTATTAATCTCATGCACAACAATATCGGGATCAATACCAGGCATTTATTCATAACTCTAGGCCAAAACATCACAAAATTCTTGGAAAAGGGATTTATAAGTATGGACTTCATCAACAAAACATGAAGCACCGATATGAACATTTTCCACGACTCCGGGCTTGATCGAAATGTCAAGAGGGATGGCAGGGGAGATATTTCTCAAGTTCCCTTCATACAAAACATCATGTGTAGGTTCAGGAACAGAGGAAATAACAACAATGATAGACGGTGTTGAAATCCGTTGATAGCTCTCTACGGTATCGGTTTCCAAAAAGAGAATAGAACGATGATGCCCATCGTCCCATGGAGTCTTTTCCATAGACATGACCGCCATGATCATCTCATCAGTAGGAAAGATCACATGAAATGGATTGGGAGACATATCACAGAGAGAAGGAGGAGAAGAAGTAACCGATTGAATAGGTTGATAAGATAGTTCTACCGGACTTAAAGGCATGCAATGGTTGTAACAAAGGCAATCACTAGGGTTACGTACTACCCAAGGGTCATAAGACTCAGGGGTTTCACTAACAGAAGTCGATATCATATTGATTGAGGCAACAAAAGGAGGAGGAATATTGGGTGGAGGATTGGGAAAGTACCCATTAACGTTGAATCTTTAAGAATACCCACACCAACATTCTCATAACTGGGAGGTGTTTTCGAGATAAAAGGGATGTTGCTAGTACGTGAATCAACATTAAATAAGGCCAGTTGATCAACAATAATGATCTTTCCTTGGTGCGGGAAACGTAACACATGAAAAAGGGTAGAAACAACTGCGTGCATGGAGTGAATCCAGCTACAACCAAGTAAAAGGTTGTAATGAAGAGGTGCATCAAATACCTCAACCTCAACATTAGCTGTTTTACCTTCTAATGTAATAGACATGAAAGAAGAACACTGTAAGGTTTGAATCCTGTACCATTAAATGCTTTAAGAGTATTGTGTGACTCGGTCAGGATAGAAGAGCTTATGGCTTTCCAACAAGTAACAGACATAACGCAAGTCGAGGCTCCTTCGTCAATAACAGTTCGAAAAATATTATTGTTTTCCACAACAACTTGGATCTAAAACGTTAACTGAGGAGGAATCCTTGGAATATGATCTTCCAAATCAAATATTATCAAATTAGTATCAGTAGGATCAATTCCACCAATAGTATTTAACAACACCTTATGTTGAGCAAGACAACTTTGAAGGACTTCGAGAGCCGACATCGCAGAGGGTTCTTGCGCAAGGTCTTCTACAATACTGTAGTTTTGGGCAGCATGTGCGTGAGGATTAAAGGACAAATTTTGGACAACGCCCTTAGGAGGAGGATGAAGGAATGTATCTAGGCCCGATTGTTCAAGATGAAGAGGACTGTTTGGAGGTGAAGTTGGTGGAGGAGGTTGAACCAATAGAGGTGGTGCATCATCCACTTTTTCCTTTGAAGAAAAATAATCTTTGGATCGAGTTGCGATGGCAATATCGTTCTTTTTGGAGTCACCAGTACACATAAGCACATAAGACGTGGTAGAGGGAGAGGGTTGGTCATGAATGACCAATTGTGCTTGCTGCTGAGAAGGGAAAGGTTGTGACAAGATGACAGGGGTAGAAGATGTACCAATTCCTTGCAAGAACTTAGTAACTTCGGAATGTCATGGACAATATTTTATATAGTGATCGTCACCATAGATAAGGCAAGGATAACGAGGCTTGTGTTTGTCTTTATCATCAACACGTTGGGATTTGTTTTTTTTAGATTGTGGATTATTATTTTTATCTTCCTTATTCCTACCCTTCCCTTTATTTTTATTTTGATTTTTACTGGTAGGTGTAGATTGAACTGAATTGACATCAGAGGTTTTACCGGGGGAATGAGTTGGATTAGGAGTATTCTGTACAATAGAAAAAGTATATTTGGGATTGGTGTGATTGGCTTGTTTAGATTGAGTCTCGACGTGAAAAGTGTCAATCACGCCATTAAAAATGTGGGAAGCTACTGGAGGTGTCAGGGTAGGATTCGTAGAAGGATGAGGAGCATCAGGGATTAAGTCATACAAAGTACCCGTTTGTGAATAAACGAGATCTAAATACTGAGAACGACTAATCGCCTTCTCTTCAATGACAACACCACCCATGGAAACATCACGAGCTATAGGACCAATAAGTGATTTAGTAAACCACTCGACCAACAACTGGTCAGGAAGGGGAAATTTGATTAAGCGTCTTATCCTCCTCCATTCATGAATATGATCATAAATGTGAGTGGAAGAGGATTATTTGAAAGAAATTATAATTTCAGTTCCTGTCTCATAACGTATTGACAATTGGTAATGTGTTAAGAAGGCCATGGCTAGAGTATTGAAGTCATTAAAGAAACCTCGTGGTAACTTGATGTACCATTTAGTTTCCGAACCCGTAAGAGTTCATTGAAAAAGACACAATATTATAGAGTCATCCATCAATGAGTTAGATGAACACCAAAGATGGAAAGTGATGATGTGATTATTTGGGTCTTCTCCAGGTTGACCATTAAATTTAGGAATTTCAAATGGTAATTTGGCCGGGATGATGGGCCAGTAAGGAGAATGAAAAATAGGATCATTCAAAATCCTAGATAAATCTGGTAAATCAAAATAGGCAAGAAAAGGAAACTTTTTATTCACTTGAGGAAACTGGTAGTTTTGAGGAGGTAATCCCGTAGGTATACCAGTAGGAACATAAGCAGTCTGCAAATAGTTAGATAGTCCTGACAGATTCGGTTGTGGAGGGTTTGGAGCCACATAGCCAACATAAGTTGGTTGATTAGGGAAGCTTCCTTGGAAAGGAGCATTATACTGGAAATTTGGGCCCCAAGTAGGATTCATAGAACCTAGATATGGTTTCCCAAGATTAGGGGGTACAAAAGCATTAAATTGAGGATGTTTCCCCCCAGACGATTGTTGATTCCCTTGGAAAGGGAGATTCCAAGGTTGAGATTGTAACATAGGTATACTTTGGCCATAAACTAGGTTATGGCCTCCAACTTGAGATTTCCCCCCAACTTGAAGTTGCCCCCAACTTGAGATTTCCCCCCAAATTGAGGTTGACCTCCAACTTGAGGTTGACCTCCAACATGAATCTGAAAACCAAAAGTGACAAAATGACAGGTGCCTCCAAATTAATTGGAGCTACTAGGGACAGGACGATTAGCTCCCCCAGGCGAAGGTAGAGGAGGAACGTACAACCCTCTGGAGAGAACCTGGGCAGGTGTAGGAAAAAAACTAGCAACAACATTGTACCCAGGTGGAATAAAAATATTTGACCCTCCGGTCAAATTTTGGGCGGGATTGGAAATGGAAGTATTCAAAGCATTATACCCACGAGAAGTGATAGATTTGATCTAGGTGGAAGTGGTGTTCCAATAGGAGCTTGGGTGATCACCGTATTTCTAGCAGAAACATGCGTACCATGTGAGACCATGGTAGAGCCGGTGAAATGTAGAGGAAGGATTGAGTGAGAACCAACCAATAATTGGTCCGAAACTGTGACGACATTACTGGTTGTGCCAGTAAAATGATCTAAAGGTATTGTGTAAGTAGTAGACGTCACAGGCATTTGTGATGCCATAGGTTGATTAGGACTCGTTCCTAGTGTGTCAAAAATATCATATCCTAAAGAATGGAGAGGGACAAAGCTAGGATTGAAAATTCCAGCAGTATGAATCGGGGTTATAAACGACTCACTTTGAAAAAGTGGATTGTCCACACTAGACTCCGTGTTAGGTCTAGTAGGTACTTCAATATATTTGTCAGCAACAATGTCTCCCGATGAATTAATCCGGAGCAACTGTGGATTTTGTACAACACTCAATAATGGGTTTTCGGGAAGTCTTAATGCTTCCAAAGAATTATGAATTCTGAATCCTTCTAAAGAATTCATACTCCCAATTTCAGAGGCTACTTCATTATTGACTGCTCCCACAGGAGAGCCTTCTGGTGAGTTAGGAAGCAAAGGGATGTAATCTTTCGAATCTCCTGGAGGTAGCCCTTGCATCCTACGTGAATGACGAAGGTCGATATTGTTCACACCAAATAAAGAATGGAGCAAATCTATGGCCAACTAGAGAAACAAACAACACTCACTAATAAAATCTAGAAATAAAACCAAGCAAACAAACCTTCTTATTTCAGAGTCACTAGTTGGTGATGAAATCCAACGTCACGAAATCAAGACAAAAAGGGCCTGGGATAAAGTAGGTGTAAAATTTATGTTGATGACCTGCTTAACGGACTTACGCCTTGGTGAAAGCTCCCACACATAATCGTGGGTATACCCTCCAAGGAGCTCGAGTGATTTTGGCCAACATCGATTCCAGGTACTGTGAAGACTTTCCCCTCCACAGTCACCTCATGTAAAGACCCTAAAGAGATAGGCCACTAAGATTACCAATTACTACAATGATGCCTGGGGAAATTTCGATCCACGTGCAAAGGCAGGGTATCTAATCCCGAAATCAACTCGAGAAGGTCCCCACATGATTTTCTTCTCAAGTGACCCCCAATAATACACACAGTCTCTACACCAAGACCAACAAAGCAGGGTGAGTAACTCTACTAGTCTTGATGCAACCTCAGGTTTGACCCTTGTGTTAGAAGGGCTTCCTAGGACAAAATGTAGCAAGTGGATTTGACACTCTCCCTATCACAAGATACTATTGTGTGTTTTGATGCTTTGGAGAGTGTGTCTTTCAGCCTATTCCAAAGCGCTATCCTAGCTAATGTTGGTGTAGATAATTTCTAGAAAATAAAAGTTGCTAATAAATTTTAATACTACGATGTATTTTAAAGAGGCTGTTGCTTACTCAAAAAGGACATGGAGATGAAACTGATGATATGTATGACCTTGACCCAATAAAATGAAATAAGAGATGAATGTGCAATATTTCAATTCGATGAACTTTAATTACAGTAGGGAGAATGTATCTCTTTTGAAGTACAAAAGCTACGAAACACAATTTCTCAATTTTTGAATGAACAAAATTCCAAATAATCAAAAGTTACAAAATTTTCCAATTTTCTCTTATAAATATTTGAATGCAAAANGTTAATTCAGTGTAATTTAGAATGAATCGACGTAAAAATTTTGCCTTCCCTTGCAAACTTTGGAGTTGGCGCGGAGTGGAAGGAGGAGGTAGATTAAGAATGGCCTCAACCTTCAAGGGGTCTACCCTAATCACATGTATCAACACGATAAAACTAGGAAGTCATCCGAATTCCACACAAAAAACACATTTGTGAGGATTCAAACGTATGCGATAATAACGACAACGTAGGAAAATGGCCCGTAGATGTGTCGGGTGATCTTGGCGACGCATAGAATGCACCAGTAGATCGTCTAAATAGGGTTGTACAATGTGCTTAATATCGTGAAAAGCGTAAGACATAGCACGCTGAAAAGTCACTACAACATTTTTCAGACCAAAAGGTAGTTTCTGATAGGTGAAGATTCACCAAGGGAAAATAAAAGCAATCTTGTGTTGATCCGCGGGTGAAATGTTGATTTGATTATAGTCGGAGAAACCATTCATCAAAGAAAATATTTCACTCCCGGCATAGTCGTCGACAATTTGGTAAACGAAAGGGGTAGGATAATTGTCTTTAAGACAAACTTTGTTTATATCCCTATAATCGACACAAACACGGATCGTGCCTTGCTTTTTCGTAATGGGAACAAGATTGGACACCCAATCCGTCAAAGCCATGGGATAGATAAAACTGGATTTAAGAAGTTTTTCAACCTCAAGCTTAATTGCTGCAACTTTGCGTGGGTGTACTGGGAGAAGTCTTTGCCGAACGGGTTTAGCATCTAGGTATGTATTAATCTCATGCACAACAATATCGGGATCAATACCAGGCATTTATTCATAACTCTAGGCCAAAACATCACAAAATTCTTGGAAAAGGGATTTATAAGTATGGACTTCATCAACAAAACATGAAGCACCGATATGAACATTTTCCACGACTCCGGGCTTGATCGAAATGTCAAGAGGGATGGCAGGGGAGATATTTCTCAAGTTCCCTTCATACAAAACATCATGTGTAGGTTCAGGAACAGAGGAAATAACAACAATGATAGACGGTGTTGAAATCCGTTGATAGCTCTCTACGGTATCGGTTTCCAAAAAGAGAATAGAACGATGATGCCCATCGTCCCATGGAGTCTTTTCCATAGACATGACCGCCATGATCATCTCATCAGTAGGAAAGATCACATGAAATGGATTGGGAGACATATCACAGAGAGAAGGAGGAGAAGAAGTAACCGATTGAATAGGTTGATAAGATAGTTCTACCGGACTTAAAGGCATGCAATGGTTGTAACAAAGGCAATCACTAGGGTTACGTACTACCCAAGGGTCATAAGACTCAGGGGTTTCACTAACAGAAGTCGATATCATATTGATTGAGGCAACAAAAGGAGGAGGAATATTGGGTGGAGGATTGGGAAAGTACCCATTAACGTTGAATCTTTAAGAATACCCACACCAACATTCTCATAACTGGGAGGTGTTTTCGAGATAAAAGGGATGTTGCTAGTACGTGAATCAACATTAAATAAGGCCAGTTGATCAACAATAATGATCTTTCCTTGGTGCGGGAAACGTAACACATGAAAAAGGGTAGAAACAACTGCGTGCATGGAGTGAATCCAGCTACAACCAAGTAAAAGGTTGTAATGAAGAGGTGCATCAAATACCTCAACCTCAACATTAGCTGTTTTACCTTCTAATGTAATAGACATGAAAGAAGAACACTGTAAGGTTTGAATCCTGTACCATTAAATGCTTTAAGAGTATTGTGTGACTCGGTCAGGATAGAAGAGCTTATGGCTTTCCAACAAGTAACAGACATAACGCAAGTCGAGGCTCCTTCGTCAATAACAGTTCGAAAAATATTATTGTTTTCCACAACAACTTGGATCTAAAACGTTAACTGAGGAGGAATCCTTGGAATATGATCTTCCAAATCAAATATTATCAAATTAGTATCAGTAGGATCAATTCCACCAATAGTATTTAACAACACCTTATGTTGAGCAAGACAACTTTGAAGGACTTCGAGAGCCGACATCGCAGAGGGTTCTTGCGCAAGGTCTTCTACAATACTGTAGTTTTGGGCAGCATGTGCGTGAGGATTAAAGGACAAATTTTGGACAACGCCCTTAGGAGGAGGATGAAGGAATGTATCTAGGCCCGATTGTTCAAGATGAAGAGGACTGTTTGGAGGTGAAGTTGGTGGAGGAGGTTGAACCAATAGAGGTGGTGCATCATCCACTTTTTCCTTTGAAGAAAAATAATCTTTGGATCGAGTTGCGATGGCAATATCGTTCTTTTTGGAGTCACCAGTACACATAAGCACATAAGACGTGGTAGAGGGAGAGGGTTGGTCATGAATGACCAATTGTGCTTGCTGCTGAGAAGGGAAAGGTTGTGACAAGATGACAGGGGTAGAAGATGTACCAATTCCTTGCAAGAACTTAGTAACTTCGGAATGTCATGGACAATATTTTATATAGTGATCGTCACCATAGATAAGGCAAGGATAACGAGGCTTGTGTTTGTCTTTATCATCAACACGTTGGGATTTGTTTTTTTTAGATTGTGGATTATTATTTTTATCTTCCTTATTCCTACCCTTCCCTTTATTTTTATTTTGATTTTTACTGGTAGGTGTAGATTGAACTGAATTGACATCAGAGGTTTTACCGGGGGAATGAGTTGGATTAGGAGTATTCTGTACAATAGAAAAAGTATATTTGGGATTGGTGTGATTGGCTTGTTTAGATTGAGTCTCGACGTGAAAAGTGTCAATCACGCCATTAAAAATGTGGGAAGCTACTGGAGGTGTCAGGGTAGGATTCGTAGAAGGATGAGGAGCATCAGGGATTAAGTCATACAAAGTACCCGTTTGTGAATAAACGAGATCTAAATACTGAGAACGACTAATCGCCTTCTCTTCAATGACAACACCACCCATGGAAACATCACGAGCTATAGGACCAATAAGTGATTTAGTAAACCACTCGACCAACAACTGGTCAGGAAGGGGAAATTTGATTAAGCGTCTTATCCTCCTCCATTCATGAATATGATCATAAATGTGAGTGGAAGAGGATTATTTGAAAGAAATTATAATTTCAGTTCCTGTCTCATAACGTATTGACAATTGGTAATGTGTTAAGAAGGCCATGGCTAGAGTATTGAAGTCATTAAAGAAACCTCGTGGTAACTTGATGTACCATTTAGTTTCCGAACCCGTAAGAGTTCATTGAAAAAGACACAATATTATAGAGTCATCCATCAATGAGTTAGATGAACACCAAAGATGGAAAGTGATGATGTGATTATTTGGGTCTTCTCCAGGTTGACCATCAAACTTAGGAATTTCAAATGGTAATTTGGCCGGGATGATGGGCCAGTAAGGAGAATGAAAAATAGGATCATTCAAAATCCTAGATAAATATGGTAAATCAAAATAGGCAAGAAAAGGAAACTGTCTATTCACTTGAGGAAACTGGTAGTTTTGAGGAGGTAATCCCATAGGTATACCAGTAGGAACATAAGCAATCTGCAAATAGTTAGATAGTCCTGACAGATTCAGTTGTGGAGGGTTTGGAGCCACATAGCCAACATAAGTTGGTTGATTAGGGAAGCTTCCTTGGAAAGGAGCATTAGACTGAAAATTTGGGCCCCAAGTAGGATTCATAGAACCTGGATATGGTTTCCCAATATTAGGGGGTACAAAAGCATTAAATTGAGGATGTTGCCCCCCAGACGATTGTTGATTCCCTTGGAAAGGGAGATTCCAAGGTTGAGATTGTAACATAGGTATACTTTGGCCATA
>JZKD02S2043935.1:31993-54431 GCA_000966675.3 Picea glauca
AAAGTTATTGGCCGGGAGCCAATCTCCAGCACTTGCCATAAAATACAACACAGGTTAGTACCTACTACTACTAGCCACACAACACAACAATCATGATAAAGCACCAACACATCATAGTCAAAACCCACAAGAGGCTACAACAAATCACTGCTCGAATTTCCAGACCATTTGAAGAGAAGATGCCCGATTCAACTGGATGGAGCATTTACATCACAATATGTGTCACTCTGCTGGACTATCTAGCTGTGACATTCATTTGTCTATGAATCTGTTTCCAGGTGTCCAGAGGCAGCATTTCCAAGCACCAAGCTACCTTCCAAACAAACCATGTATAAATTCAACACAAGTCTTCACAGTCTGCGTGAGTCACAAGGAGTAAAAGTTTGGTTTTGGTCATCGGGCCCTACCTTACAAAAAGGCCACTGAACATATCAAAGCCACATTGTATTCCAAGTCAAAAAAATATGCCAATATGCCATGAGAAGAAGCTAAATGTTTGAGCCTGAATCCGAGTTTCGTGGCGTGTTGATTGCACATATGTCAAATGGAGGCAACAATCGAGTAGACCCAAACCTGCAAATTCGAGTTAAAACTCCGATGCCATTTGTAAAGGGCGACATCTTATGTGTCCATAAGATATTGCGTTGGGTTCTAAATAGATCCCATCATAAAACAAGTGCGCCATTGGGTCTCAGGAAGGTTTATTATGATGAAATTGAACTATTTTTATTTCCTGAACACAAGATCAGAGTTGGAATGCACAATCCAAACATTGCTTAAAAACCTGGATTGGAATATACGACCATTATTCCATTTGGTCCAGGTATCATTGCTCTGAGATTGACTAGTGCCAGGAAAGTGAGACGGCTTTCAGACAGTGACAATAGGGTCTGATACTATGCATACAAAACCCTCTATAACATTACAAAGGTGGTAAGAGGAGATATCATTATTTTGATTCTCTCCCAAAACTCTCAGGAGACTCAGATCCTAATGTACAGAGTATTGCATATATTTTGGAGCGACTTGTTAAGGAGAATGTTATGACTTTTGTTGCAGAGAGGTACACCTTGCTTCCAGGGTTATGGCAGGCGTAAGGGAGAGCAAAGACACAACAATGCACTTAACCAAGTTTGGCAGTCTTTCCTTTGGATAGAGGATCCATTGCAGTGCTCAGAAAATGAGAAGATCCATTGATTTAGAGAAACACATGCATGGAAACTCATTATAGATCTCTGACTTTCAGAAGATGAAGACCCAAGGCAAAATTTTGTTGATGAGCCTGCATATACAGATTTTCATTGGGGAATATGAGCTATAAAATGACAGGTAACTAAGGAGACAACATCACCATCTTCATCCAAGGAAGATGACTGATATATAGGGGTACACTTAAATTTTGTGATCATTTTTTTTTTCTACAGTAAAGATGTCATATTCAGATATATGGTTTATATTTCCATAACTATAAAACAGAGGATGTATATCTTCTTGCCCATATTATTCTTAGTTTTGGTTCTGAGCAAGTATAGCAAGACACGATGATCAAAGTATCGACCAGAGCAAGGCTACATAGTCAGTAAACAAATCAGTGAAAATCAAAGGAGCTCAGCCATTTGTACTTGCCTATACTCTATTTTGGCTTTTTGTTTGAAGGTATGAAGATGTTTGTAGTGCTTGATGACCATTTTCTATTTATCGCGCTGCAAACCTATGAATCCTCAATGAGAAAGAAGACAATTTCAAATTGAATTCTGTTTTAGTCAAAGATGAAGATAGCTCGATGCCCAGCTGTGATTGAAGTTTCCAGAAAGATTAGTCATCCTCCAGCAAGGATGTGAACCTGTTGAAGACCTAGCTATGATAAGGATTTGACCCCATAATTATAGGATCTTGATCCTATAGTTTTGTAATAAATTAGATTATAGACTATTCTTAGAGATTCGATCCCTTCTTCAAGGATTTCAGTTGTATAATGTAAAGGCTATAAAGCCAATCATTTCTACAGTGTGAAGGGAGGGGAAAGGCCCGAGAGGGTAAGGCCTAAGAAGATATTGATGAAATAGCATCCAGTCTTAGTTATTGTAAGCCTGGGAGCATTGTATTTCTGTGATCGCTTATGACATTGGAGATTTATGACATTTGTTTTATCAGATCGTGATTTCTCTTGTCTAAACACTGTTTTTCCATCTTCCTTGTTTTACATTTTGTTTTTCGTCTTACTTGAACGAATTGTAGACATTGAGAATCCATGGCTTCTCATGGATGATAGATTCCCGAGCGGTAAATATTTTTCCGTGACTGCCTATTATTTGCATGTTTCGTTTCAAGTACCGTTTCATCCATTTGACAAAGAGAATCTTGGTTTGATGGGTGTTTTACTTTTTGTCTATTCCCTATTCTTCTACCCATTTTCATATAAATGTCTTATCTGATATACAATTTTATTGCCTTTGATTAACAAGGTGTTTACTTAACTCCATGCCCAATGGTGTTTTTACTGATCTGTATTTAGCCTATTTCTTTTATTCTTTCTCTTTCCATCTACCTGATCCACCTTCTTTTAAAACCCTAAACACATTCTTATTTATAAAATCATTGCAATAACTGAAGATGTGCTAGGCTTGACCCTATAGAAGTGTAAGGGAAACTTCTAGCACTAACATCTTTTGGTGTTGTTGCCAGGGACGAAGCAGGAAGATATCTTCCCTGGGAGAACGACAACGATCAGATCTACTTCTTGATGGTGAACAGGAAGAGGGTAGATACATGACTGTAGATCTTTCACCATGGCGACTCCATCGTCTAAAGATTAATAGGCGACTCTATTGGATCCAAGCATGGGAGCCATTTTGGCTCAAAGGTTTTCTTTTCATGATTTTTCAGATGGCATTGGTTTTCCAAACCCAATTCTTAGCAGAGCTGAATGGGAAGGTACCCTTCCCACATTTAAAGACGAAGATTGGGAGGTTCTGACTGAGTATCTACTAGATTTTCATGAGTTTATTCATGAACGTCAGATTGTGCATGAAGATGTGAAGATCAAGATTTTCAGATACTCATTGAAGGGAGCAGCCCTTGACTGGTGAAGATCTCTTCCAGCTTCAAGTATTAACTCATTGGCAAGTTTTCATGATGGTTTCAATATATTTTATAGAGGAAAATTTTCAGTTGAAAGTCTTTTTGAAAATTGTTGTGATGTATTTGAGAAGCATATTCAATAGAAAGTAGATTTTTCTCCTGATGGTAAGGATGAAAATTATTTTGTTAAGGAAGACCTTCAAGATTCCATTGATGACAGGAAATATGATTGCATAGCTATAGATGCACATGATCTTGTTCTTGATGCCCCTGCAGTTTTAGATTTGAATGGAAAAGCTCATGTTTATGATGAGTATAAAGAAAAAGTACTTCCTTGACATATTGTTGTAGGTAAATTTGATAAACATGACATTAGTGATGAAGGTTATCAACAACCTACTATATTTATGGTGACAAAAGCTAATCAACAGATTTATGAAAACATTCTGCCCATTAGTCATGAACAGTCGGGACCAGATTATGGCAGCCATACATTAGAAGTTGAAGTAAACATTGAGCACCAAGCAAAGGTAACCATGTTTGGTTATCAATCTACTTCCTTTTTCTATGATCCGATAGCTATTTATATGGAGTCATTCTTCTCAGAAGTTTTCAGCCTTGCAAAGTTTCAAATCAAAGAAGATGGTGGTTGTAAATATGTGTTACAAGTTAAAATTGTGTTACACACAATGAAGTTTTCTTTGATCTTATTCTGCATGTAAGGAGTTTTTACAGTCATATAGATGTTATCATGCTTTCATTGGAAACATGATTTCACTTGATCAAGTGACGATGTAATTGGTTAGAAGCAGGGAAGACAATAAGCTCTCTTCTTGAGCATTTGTTTTTACAGTTTGCATAGTGCAATCAGGTTTACGAGTTACATAGGAAGCCAGGATGGGTAAACAAGATTCAATAAAACTCTTACCATTTAGGGACACCACCCTTGGAGTTGTTAAAGACCAACCAACTACAATCTGGAGAAGCTATGAATGCCCTGACTCTTGCAAATAATCTCACTGTGAATAAAAATGGGTTCTGGACAATCAGACCTTCAACATTGTAACTTGGGAACTCTCAAAAGATACGGGAGGGTCTAGTAAAATATCAAACCTCTCGAAAAACGCAGAGCTGAGAAAACAAAACTGAAAAGTGAAAAATGAGCCAAGTTCGAGAGAGGTCAGAATGGTTAAGGATCCGACAAGAAGCCCTAACACCTGTAAGCATAAAAACACTACATGTATGCTTCCTTAGGACAACTGTCGATAAAATCTCCTCGAGATGGTAAACCCTATAGGTGGCGCATGCCTGATTGATGCATGGTAAATGCTCCATATGACACTTTGTTTAACGAAGAAAAAATGGTAAGATTTTAAATTAAGAAACTGTACCATAACACAAATTAATCCCCTCGTAAAACTCCATAGTAAATCCCCTTAAGTAAGAGCTGTCCTTTCGTATGTCACATGATATACATAGGATGATATACAATGAAAAGCGTTTTATATATGAGCTTACCTTAACATGAAAATACAATACAAAACATTGTACGCTGGCTCATATATGGTATGAAACGACTAAAGGGTTGTAATGAAAATCCTTAAACTATGTTAGAGTGTCGAGTGGAGAATGTATAGCCATGGGGGCGGGGGGGGGGCTATAACCAATAAACAAACCATTGTGCGACCCTTATACATGGCGTTTGGTCACATTCTCAATAGTAACAACTATATATATAACAAGTAGATTATGAAACTTAGTAAAAACAATCATATATAGGTTATCAAGTACCTAGTCTTAGTGGAATAAGACTTAGGTTAGATTTTATAAACACGATGTATAGTGAAGAACTATATTGTTAAGTGTTTGTTCAATTATCTTGTAGTATACGATACTATAATAATTTATGAGAAGTTGGAATGAACATTCTATGTAATCATTTAGTCTCTATGGTTTTCTCATTCATCATAAAATTATGAAAGAATAATGAGACTATCATATGTTAAAGGAAGACAAAGAAAAACATAAAGGTAGGAATAAAAAAAATTAACAGACTTATATGCGAAAATTATGACGACGAGAAATCATTAGATTAATATGATTGTGTGTGTGTGTGTGTGTTTGTGTGTATTGTGAATGGAATTTAAGGTGTGTGACAAGGGATTTTGGATGCCGTGGGATACTATATATTATATTGTAATTTTGTAGTCAGTCTTGACCACTCATTATTAGGTCATAGATTTGATGGTAGAGGTTATGTTGGTACCTTTTTTTCCTTAGAAGGCGAAACCCTTTTTTAAAGGAAGGCATTGTATTATGGTTGTGCATGGTGAGAGATTGTAGTGTATTTGAGAGAGGAGAATGTGAGAGAGTGAAGAGGAGGTTGTAGTGTTGGGTTAAACTTGACTCGGTGAAAGAGTCAATGAGTTAAATCCATTCTAGGTAAACAATGGCAATTTTTGGGCCCATGGTATTTTGCCCATGGATTACATGTAATGAAGCCTTTAAAAAGGCTTAGGATACTCCATTGTAATGGGCCCAGAGGTGAGAGGTGAAGGCTCACTTGGATGGATTTGGTCAAGTGAACAAAAATATCTTTGGATAATTTTCCCATAAGGGTTTTCCAGGGTAAATCATGTGCCAATGATGTGTGCATGATTTATGTGTTTTATTTTTGTTGGTCTATTTTGTTGAAATTACTAAGACAACTGAGAGGGGGGGTGATTCAGTGGTTACTGTGCTTAAACAATTTTAAATTTGTAAAAATATTGTTACTCTTATCCAACTAATAATCAGGATTATGCAAGACATAAACAACATAAACAGTAAACATCAATCACAAACATGATATACACAGAGACATATATTCATGAGGAAACCCATAAAGGGAGAAAACCTCTTCTTCTTAGAATGATAGGCAGTCTTTTAATTTCTGTACATCATATATCTTTGAGCATCAACCCAAAATGAGGCTACAACCTCTTCTTTAACAAGATGCAACTTGTAGAGAGCACCAACCCTCAAGTTTCTCTAGCACCCACTAGAAAGAAGCATATTTTATCCTTATGATCTCCAGCACCAACTGGATGGAAGCACCTACTTCCACTTATACAAGCACCAACTTGCACACAAAAAACTCTTCGTTTTCCCTAGCACCACCTTGCCACCCTATTTTCTAGACACAACTAGATGGAATCTAAAACTCCCAATATTCAAGCATCAACTTGAATAACAGAGGACCACAGTCTGCCCTAGCACCACCCTACCACCCTGATTATAAATCTTTTCTTGAATAATACCTTACAACAATACATATATGTCAATGGTTACCATTTATTCTCTGTTCTTCAATTCTTCTCTTCTTATGTCTGTTCATGCTTGGATCCACTAGCAGTCTCTTTCCATCTTCTCTTTCTCTATTCTTCTCATGCTCTTAGGTTCATGTACATTCTTCTCTTTTCACAATTTCTGTTATGTCCAGCTTCTATTCTTCATCTCTGTATTTCATCTCACACTATTCATACTGTCCTTTTATTTCTTATAGTTCAACTCATTTATCAAAGAAAATGGGAACCTCACTCTGTCACAACATTATTATTTTATACATTCGCTCATGATCCGTTACACTTTGAATCTCAAACGCCCAAGAACAGAATCACCAATGCCCAAGAACAATGATTCGGTTAGTATAACTGAATCATAACTGGTCAAGAAATCACACAGTGAAACAACAACCCTTTGATCATATTGTCTACTTAATCTGCGTCGTTGGATTATACATGTAGAGGTTTTTTTGATCCACAGGTTCTCACGAACTTTACCCATGAGAATAAGCACCGGGTGCAACGTTTCTTCTCCATGTGACCACTAGCTATGACCACTCGCCAACCACAAAGGCATTATGCGAATTCGCACTTCATAAGTTCTACTGCGAGTCACCTCGATTCTCCCAACTCATGAACCTCCGAGGTGGGGCTTAGAAATGCTATCTCCTTCCCCTATCTTCTGCTTATCTGACCACCGACTATGACCACACGCCAACCAAGAAGGTGCTTCACGACTTCGCACATTAGATATTTTTCTACGAGTCACCTCGATTCTCCCAATTTATGATATCCGAAGTGGGGCCTAACAATGCTAGCTCCTTTCCCTATCTTCCACTAATGTGACCATTGGATGTGACCACACACTAATCAAGAAGGATTTTGCGACTTTGTGTTTCAGATTTTCTACTGCGAGTCACCTCGATTTTCCCAACTCCCGAACCTCCGAGGTTCGTCGTGCCAGATCAACGGTCCACGACCCTCACTGATCCGATGGCCTAGATCTCCTCTTCGCACTTTGGGACTTTGTGTTTCGTGATGTCATAAGTTAGATCACTTCCTTTTCAGATTACCTCCTTTTTAGATCAACGGTCCATGACTTTCCTCGATCCAAAGGTCCAGATCTCATCGAGACTTCACGTTTCGAGACTTTGGAGATGGCCTCTTCCCGCTCTCGTCCGATCGAAGGCCCATGACATTCCTTGATCAATGAATGTGATCACCTTCGTGAACTCGGACTTCGCGAGTTTTCGCTTCTCCTATATCTGATTTATCGATTTTTGAATCAATGCAATGTTGATCTCTCGCCACGTGTCCTGCCTCAATGGATGACCAGGATTCCTTCGCAACTTTGGAATTCGTAAAGTCAATGTTCTCCTGCGTTCTTCTTTGCTTATACTATCCTTCCACTTCAAAATGATCCAACGATTGTCAGGTATTCAGATATTCGAATTTTCAGCCCTTTTGCCCTGCTTATCCTATCCTTCCACAAATGAGATATGTCTTCATAAAAGAGGGATTCTTCCGATGCTATCATCACTGCTTTCCTATTTTCCATTGTTGCTGTTGTTTTTGCCATCAATGACAAGTACACTCTTCCTGTAAACATGCCAACAATCTCCCCCTTTGGCATTGATGGCAACCCTAAAAGGCTGCATTATTCTGCTTAGACCTCTAATTATAGCATCCAAACTTTTTCTCCCCCTTTAACATCAATGTCAAAGAAAATTGAGAGTGACTTTGTTCTCCCCCTGACCAGAGATACAATAATCACTCTCCCCTTGATTAGATATACTATGAGCACTCTCCCCATGATCATATATACTATGAGCACTCTCCCCCTGATCAGATAGACTATTTTAACTTGATAACAGGGTCACGCCCAACTTCTGGCGTAGATACTCAAACTGAGCTTTTGCAAGCGGTTTAGTGAAGATATCAACTATCTTTTCCGTGGAAGGAATATAATTCAGCTGAACAACTCTGTTTGTAACCTTCTCTTTGAGAAAATGATATTTTATTGGTATATGCTTAGTATTTGAATGGATAACAGAATTCTTGGAGACACTAAAGGCACTTGTGTTATCATAGTGAAATTGAATGGGATCAATATAAGTTACCTTCAAATCTGCAAGAGTTTGTATCATCCATAATAAGTGAGTGCAGCAAGTAGCAACAACAATGTACTCTGCCTCTGTAGTTGACAAAGAAATAGATCCTTTCTTCTTACTAAGCCATGCTACTAATGAATCACCTAAGAAGAATGCACCTTCATTGGTGCTCTTTCTCTCATCCAAACAATTTTCCAAATCAACATCTGAATATGCAGTTAATTGAAAATTTTGATTTCTAGGATACTGTTGAGAACTCAACACACCATAAAAATTCCATGTCAAATTTTACTTTTTTGGGTACCACTTGATCTTTTGCACCGTCTAAATTCGACTTTAGTATGAAAATGTTGCCCTTACTTATCATTTTGTTTCTCATTTAAGTCTCTCAAAGTTTTCTTGAACATGCGAAAACCCATAACTTAAAAGACTAACATTTAATCAAAGAATCGATAGCCAGAACTTTTACTTGACGTGCTCAAAGATTCGGCATCGGGAAGAATTAAATATGAAATAAAATCACTCGAGAAAACTGCATTCGCCAAGCACCGATCCACATCAATATCGATGAAAGGAAGTTTTCGTTTATGACAGGCATCACACAAGGATATCGCCAATGACCGATCTTTTCAGAATCATAAAAGAGCTAAAGGAGTAAGCGTTAATGAAGAAATAAAGGATTTTCCAGTGGCTGATCCCTGATACCTTTCGACATCGGTGAGTTTTAGAAAGCCAACCCGTAGATAACATGATAAGTCGGTCCCTGAGCGCCGAGCCCCGATACCTTTCAGCATCGACAATCCCAGGTTTATTTTAAGACACGCTTCTTGTCGAAACCCCTGACTCCGAATGAGATACACGATCAAAGAACCTTTTCTCATATACTACCTGTCATTTCCAGGGTGGTTAAACATACGATCTAGTTGTTCCCTGAGTTGTCATTGGTTCCCGAGACCCAAGTCGCACCCTGAATTAGTTTTGCCACGTCATCACCGTACGACGAAATCAATCGACGTTAAAAGTTCTCTTGAGGAGGATACCAACGAGAACATTCACCACGTACCGCCAATTCCCGATCTGTCCACTAAGAGAGCGACGTGATGGGTCGTTTTAGTCCTAAGATACGATGGATATGAAGCATTTAAAGAACTAATTAATTCCAAATCTTGCATTAGTTATTAATTCGTGCATGGATCAAATCAACCGTTTGAAATTGCTGATAGAGAACACTACCCTCCGTGCCTAACCCAGGATGATTTGAATTATAGGGATTCGACAAAAGATCTCATTCGATTTCCACTCATAACCTGATTTAATTGGTTGATATGACATGATAGTTTCTTTCCCCGTTTAAATTCTTTCGAGCAGTGCATGAACAGGGTCATTATGCAAAAGGAAGTCCCGAGTGTCCAGAAGAGCGAGACGAGCAATCCAGAAGAAGTTTTCAAGGTTCAGTGAGTATTAAACAACAATTTTAGCAAGTGTTATAGGTATGTAATAGTCTGTGGATTTTTTATGCTTTGGATTTTTTATGTAATAGGTATGTGTTATGCTGTCCGTATGCCCTAAAATGTTAATTTCGATGGAAGGAAAATTCCTCCAATAAAACCAACCACTAGGAAATATCTGAGAGTGCCGAAGCTAAAGGAACAATATGCAAGAGAAGGCTCTTCCCCCACGGTCACAAGACAATTGGAATTTACTCCAAAGACAATGCCCTTCATCAAGATATCCACCAAGGAGGTTTTCATTTAGCCTCCAGCCTTTGGAGAAACATAGGCTATCATAGGGACTAAGGCAGTACTCCCACATTGGGGAGAAATTTTCCAGAATATCAAGCGGGAAGAATTCCCTGAATATACCCCGCACAACGAACCCGACGTGAGGAAACACGACGATGAATTTTTCCCGAATATCCAAAGGGCGTACCTGCACATGGTAGTGAGCATAACTCAAGTATTTCCCTGCATCGAACTCCTGAAGTGGATTATAGACCACACTAACAAACAAAGATGTTTTATTAATGACAACAATGGTTAGTGTGTCAAGGTTTTCCTCCCGATGGAGGTGCAGACTTACTACAAGCTCAGAGACGTGGAGGAGTGGATGAACACTGATTTTGTTGTAATATTATATGAGAAACACGACACCAACCGAGTGATGGATTCATGGTGGAGAGAGGATAAAAAGTTCACCAATTGGACCTCCAACTGGTACCCGACGACCAACTTAAGAGAGTCGTATATCTATCTAATGGCCCTCATCTGTCAACTGTATGGGGAGAAAGATTGTTCTAGGTTTTCAGAGGCATGGATGTCTCTAGCTTACATGGTAGCCATTTCTGGGAGAGGTTTTAACTGGGGCTCCATCATTTCCAAGCAGTTGAGCATTTTCATTCAACAGACTCAGACGCCAAAAGAAGGAGAGACTCCATCCTTCCACATGGCTTCTTATTTATTGGATGTCATCTGCGCTAGAAATGCTTTTGTCGGAATGAATTTGAGCTGGCACACTTAAGAACTCCCAGTCCATGTGTATTTTGACATCTTATGGGAGAATAGGTACACGAAATCCTATTCTCTCATATGTGATCAATTTATTGCGCGCATTCATTTAATGCTTTTCAAGAAAGAGTGTCCAAGACTAACGGTCGCGGCCAAAAGGATGATATCAAGGGTTGGTCACTGGTATTTGGATGAGCGCGATACCTACATCAGGTTTTTCAGAGCCACCGAAGCACTACACCTGTTACCAATGTACGTCCATGATCGATTAATAGTGGGGGAAATCTGCTACCAGACCATCCTGCAAAGTTACAATGCCACTCTAGTAAAAGATAAGAAGTGGGCATTCATACCTTATGGATTCCATATAGGTTTCTACATGGTAAAAGACACCGCTCAAGCCAAGCAGGAAGGGTTAATCTAGTTAGAGTTCTGATTATAGACTGACTGTTTTCACAAGCACTACCCAAAGGGTCTAGTCCCAAAACACGTGTCGCAAGTATCGTCATGTTGGCCATACACCCATGACATGTTTGAAGACGAGATTTTCATAGAAAACATGCAGGATTGGGAGGAAGTTGTGGAAAGGATGGACGATCCTAGGATGACCAGATTCAAAGCCATGAGCCTAGATGAACAAGCGGAAACCTTAGAACAATCGGCTCAAGGAGCCCTCCGGTCCAGAGAATAAATAATAGCGGTCGAGACAACAGAAGCCCTCCAGGAAGCGGCCGAAGCAACAGAGATTTCCCAGGTAACCCCGATACGGGATAGGATTCCCCCCGAGGCTCAATATGCATGGGAGAGAGGGTTACTCATGTATGAACAAGCTCAACGGATGATGAATTAGATGCGATATAACCCGTACCTTGTCAGGATGCCAAGGCTTCCGACCGATAGCCCAGAAGAAATCCCAGCAGGACCAAGCGGCCCTGAATTAATAGACCTTGATAACATCAATGGGTCAGACGACCCTGAATCCAGAATGCCTCCATTTGGTTTGCTGACAGGTATTGCAATGTAGCTGGAGGAAGTCAGGGTATTAGTAGAGACAAGTGTGTCAGACCCCCTCCGCGAGCTAATTAAAATCTATGATGATGATGAGAGCCTAGAGGCATCTCTCAGGAACCCTGTGCATGTCAAAGAGGAAAAGGGACCTGATAAGACATCTTCTCCTATATATGATGTCCAAACCCAGGAAGTCCCATAGAAAGAAAAGGAAACCGAAAGTGTCCTAGACACTAAGTTGTTCGATGCGTTGACCACCCAAGAAAATAGTCCTAGAGATGAGCCGAAGTCGGGCGGGCCAGAAGAAACAACCCCATAGCAGGAAGTCGACATTTCAACAGCTGATGAACAAGTAAGTATCGAGTCTATCCCCAACACCTCTATTTCTATCGGTACTTAGACACCTGATGAGCGACAAATGGAAGTTGGTCCCTCGTAGCATAACGAGGAATCTCTATAACCCGATCTTGAGCCAGTGTACACCTTCGAAAGTATGGGGAATAAACTCACATGGGGGGATCAATAGATTCCTGAACCCGTGGACAAAATAGCCGATATACAAGCCATAGCTTATGATAGGAGAAGGAAGGCTATCATCTAGCGGACCACCAAGAAAAGGAGGATCACTTTGGATCGCTCCATCCTCATCACCACAGAGGAAGATTTGATAAACACAAAAAATGACAGAACATTCGAACTTATCGGCATAGGGAGAATGATCTCAAACACCACCCTAGACAGAGAAAGAAGAGATGAAAAGGAACTGGACACTGCCCTGAAAGAACTAGAACATTTGCGCCATCTGGCCAAGTATTATCATGACAACACACAACCTGCAGTCTACTTAAGGTGTGAGTTCCAGGAGGCATATAGAGAATTCATAGATGAGTGACACTTATTGATCGCAAGAATCGCTGAATTACAAGAGGACACCCTTATGACACTCGTAATGTGCAAGGATATGGAGCAGTGGTACAAAAAGGCGCAACAAGCTGTGGAAAGAGTCGACTACATTGGTGCGGTCCAACAGGGCCGAGAAAAAGAAGAACACGACATTCGATTGTTGAACGAAAATAGTCTTGATCGCATAAAAAAGTCATTCGAGTATTGGGAAAAAATGTCTCGGGAACCACACCGAGAAATTCAAGAGAAATGGGTCAAGTGCGAGAAACACTGGAAAAAGATTAATCAGGTGATGAAAGATATCAGACTCCCCGAGTTCGGCACACCCGATGACTTTGTCGACTTGCTTGACATAGTCGAATCGCACACCAAGAAAGATTCTTCGTGGTCCGAAATACTAGAAAAGGTGACCAACACAACGCCAGGGCAGGTGCAACAATTTATGGAACACCCGATGAGAGCTCGGGCTAGGCTACAACAATTAATTACTAGTCTGGTGAAGTATTGGGTGCATGCAGTAGAAATCATAGAAATTTACGCAGCCCCAATGGAACAACACAGGTTCCCATACGCTAACACCTGCGAGGAGTTGTTCATCATTTGGTCGGAGTATGAGAAGAGTCACCCTTTCAAAGTGATATCTTAATATGACTATTAGAAAACTGTTAGGATATGACACCACGTGGCGAGTTTTGTTTTGCCTAACTGCACTTTAGCTGTTATTTTTAGTTAATTTTATGTTATAAATAAGAACATTGACCGATTAGTCAGGGTCGATGGTTGTTGCAAGAAACTCTCTTTTCTGGTTTGTTAAGAATTATTTTGAATCTGCCTTTAATTGAGAAGCCCTTCTAGACCAGAGACAAGTTATATTTTCATCAAATGCATGTGTGACTGGACGTGGAGAACAACTATTTCCTATCTTGTTCCATGAATGGATGTTGTAATGAGTAAGAGATATTAAATCTATTGTTAAGTTATCTGATGCAATGCTTTACAGTTCTTTTCTTTAATGATGAAGATGAATCATTGTGTTATTATGTGATGGATGATTAGAGTAGGTGAATTATTTTGCTTACCATTATCTCATCGCATGCGTGTTTTCTTTCTGATAATTAGTATCTCAAACAACAATTAGATGCTCACGTGGTTAATGTATTAGTACTAGGCATGTGGTATAGAATCGTTGTCTGCATGTTTGAGTAGCGGGTTATCCCAAGATCAACCTCTTCTCTAGTAGTTAAACTTAATCCTGTTTGTTACCAAGTTGGTTTATACTGGCTTACATCTCATATCAGTCCCACCTAAGAGAAAATACAAAAAAAAGAAAGTCCAAATTGAAGGAGAGGCCTTCACAAGAAAACGCAAAGCCCATCGATTAATTGGTCAGATCACAAGATCTGGAGAACCATTCCACCATTAAATGCTGCAGAGTCTAATTAGGCCTCGATGGCGGGTTTGGTTCCTACTGTTAAAATAAAGTGATCTAGGACTCATCAAAAGAAATGGTGCTAGAAGGAGGGCCCGAGAATGAATGGATGAATACATATTTCATGTAATATCTCAAACAACCTGTAGATTCAGAACAACCCACATGAGTGGCTAGTCATTCCCATGACAACCCACACACACTGAGTACTCCCGAAATGAGTGACTCACCCCAGCACGAGGGAGAAAAATTGTTCCCTGATATACCTTAAGCTCTTCCTCACGAGGAATTAAATCAATTCATAAGAATCACTAGAGCATATGCCCGACAGATCGGTGCGTTGTCTTTAGCTTTGATACTTCCTCGAAGACAAAAAATAAGCAGACCAGTGGTCGACACCCCCGACCAAGTTTTTGTGCACATAGTAGAAGACCTAATAGATTTTGCAGTCACCGAAATCGAACATCCTCTCAATCTGATCCCTGAAACGCCAACTGATGACGTCTCAGAACCAGATGATTTTTCAGAAGAGGAGGAGTTTAACTTAGAATTCAAAGATATGGAAGAAAACAATGACCATGAGGAAGAGGGAGGAAAACCACCTCAGAACAACCAACCTTGGTTGGCCAGAGATGCTTTGGCCATCCCAGGACGAGTAGATAATCTTCCCCGACACCCAGAAAAGTTACTTCCTAAGTTCGACCCCGAGACCTCGGGATTGCCTGAAGATCATATCAAGAAATTCATACTAGCGATCAAACTTATGAACGTCCAACATGAAGACGTAGTATGCGGACTATTTCCCTATACGTTTGAGAATTCAACTTCCATGTGGTATTTTAATCTGCCTGTAGGATCTATAACTAGGTGGACGAAATTCCAGAAGGATTGTTTAGATAAATTTGCAGAAGAAAATACTATAGGATCCTTGATGGCTGAGTTGTTTGCAACCACCACGAGTTCGAAAGAAAGGGTTAAATATTTCAATCAAAGATTCACAACTATATTGAACAAATTCCAGCCCGAAGTTAAACCTACCCAAGAGTTTCAAATCGAGGTATACGCTAATGCCCTCCCAACTTCTATTTCCATGTTTTTGAAGAGGGCTGCCAAACAAACCTTGGCTGATAATTTTGAAGAGGCCAAAACGATTGAATTCCAAGTGAAAGGATGCAAATAGGGTCAGGTCTCTGTAGTCAATAAAGAATCTCAACCGCCTCCTCGGAGAGGGCTACTGCTCACTAGACCCTCGGGGAAACAAGCAGAACAATCTCTTGAAAAGGGTAACAGAGACATAGAGGACCTACAATGCATGGTTAAGAAGTTATCAAACGAAATCATAGACATGAAAAAAAGTGTCGTGGAGGGAAACCAAGGCCAAAGGCCCTATAATATTTTTCTTTAAAAGAAACCCTCTGTTCAAAGAAATTGAACCCCCCCCCCAAATAGCCTAAATATTGATTTAGGAAATGTAGCATCTGATTCTTTCTGTACTTATCACCAATAAAATCATTCCGAAAGGCACTACCCTCAATGGGTGCATGCCATGAATTTAATGGCCAATCGGTTCCTAGACGAAGTCTCCCTAACCGAACAACCAAGCGGTTTAGTTATGAATGTTGCTGATCAAGAAGAGATTGATCCACCAGAAGATACAACCATGTTGATATGGGACCCTGACCTAATCATGCCTTTCAACGACTTATTTGAGTCTCAAGAACCACCCGCAGAGGTCTCGGTTGTGCAAATGCCCAGTAAGGGTCCACCTGTCTCAAAATATCCTACTACTACCCAAACATCAGGGGGAAGGTCAACCCCTAATCACCCGAAAGAACCTTTTTCTCCCCGTAAGAACCCCATAAGCATCCATACTAGAGAATCGCCAAAACTGGATTACAATGTAGTCAAATATTTGAAGAAGTTGAAGGCTAACATATCAGTTATGGACATATGTAGGATCCCTCAACAAAATGACTTCCTACTAAAGCTTTGAGATCAATAGAAAACCCTATGAAAAGTGATGATCGACTAAGGAATCTAACTCCCACAGACCTAGGGAGTAAACTAACGGTAAACGTCTGCTCGAAAGACAAGAAAGGGGGACCTTTTGTCCCACCTTTCTGTTTAACGTTTAAAGTCTTCAACATGAACCTCCATAACTGTTTGGTCGATTCAGGGGCATCCTCTAACATTATGCCTTTGTCTATCTGTAAAAAACTAATCGTGGTTCCTCTCAAGAGTGATAAACATGTAATACAACTAGACAGAACCCAGGTGAAGGTCATGGGAGAACTCAAAGATGTAATGATCAAAATAGCCACACATGCTAAGTTTGTGCAAGTGATTGACATCATTATAGTAGACATCCCAGAAGCTTATGGATTATTGTTAAGCCGAGATTGGTCTGAAAAGTTAAATGGGTACTTTAGCACAGACTGGGCACACCTTTGGCTACCATTAAAGGGGCACAAGAATATGATCAGGATTGATAGAGAAAGGTATCTGAAACATATTGTCACTGATCTAGAAACCCTAAACGAACCCTCATTGATAGATTTTCTTGTGCTGGGCAATTATTCCTGTGATTCCTACTTTGGGAACTTCTTCCCTCTTTCATTTGATGTCCCTCTCACTTAGAATTCTGAAATGATGTTTCACGAGGAATTGCCGATACCAAAAGAAGAAACTCTCTTATGTAAAGAACTTGTGCTAGAAATCACAGAACATATAAGTAAGACATAAAGTGGTAAGAAAGGGGAAATAGATAACCCACACTCACAAATTTGGACCATATACCTTGATGGATCTAAATCACAGGAAGGGTCAGGGTCAGGGTCAGGGTGCATCCTCATAGACCCAAAGGGTAAACGCCATCTCCTATATTGTAGACTAGAATTCGAATGCACCAAAAACACCGCTGAGTATGAAGCACTAGTACAGGGGTTAAAGAAATCCATTGACTTAAATTTCAAGGAATTAAAGGTTTTCGGGGATTCTGAAATTATCGTTAGACAAGTAAGGAATACTATACATTGCAACTTCCCACACTTAAAAAATTATCAACAGGAAGTGCATAGGTTAATAGAGCATTTTGAATCTTTCAATATTACAATGATCCCTAGAGCAAAGAATATCCTTGTTGATTCCCTGGCTACAACTGCTTCAAGGCTGTCACCTCTAGAAAATTATGAAGCCTCCCGGTTCATTGTGGAGTTACTATACAAACCATCGGTGCCTAACAACATTTCTAATTGGAAGGTATTTGAAGGGGATGAGCAGAACATAAAATTTGACTAACTAGGATAAAATCTGACTAATGGTTTAAGGGGCCCAAAAATGCGAAGACCGATAGTTCCTGTCCCATGCATGAAACTATAAATCTCGGAACCCCGAAAAACCCCAAAAATATAAACCTTGGTATGACTATATCTAAGGAGGAAAGGAAGGCTAATCTCAAATTGTTTAGACAATATCAAGATGTCTTTGCATGGTCCTACCGAGATCTGAAAACTTATGATACCCGTATCATTCAACACACTATCCCGTTAAAAACCGAAGTAAAACCCTTCCAACTGAAGCTATGAAAGTATCACCCATCCCTGGAACATCTCATGTGTTAGGATTTGAAGAAACTTCTAGATGCCAAAATCATTTTCTAGGTTAGGCATTCCGCGTGGGTAGAAAATTTGGTTCCTGTGAGGAAAAGTCTGGAGAAATCCGCTTGTGCATAGATTTTAGGAACCTCAACAAAGATTCAGAAAAGGACAACTACCCAGTCCAACCGATGGAACAACTCTTGCATACCGTGTTCGGCTCTGATATTTTCTCTCTACTGGACGGTTTCTCAGGTTACAATGAGGTTCTAGTTTCAGAGGAAGATCGTTTAAAAACCACCTTTTGAACCAAGTGGGGAACTTTTGCTTACAAACGCATGCCCTTTGGGTTAATCAACGCAGGGGAAACCTTCCAAAAGGCCATAGATGTAGCATTTCTGGGATTGATCAACAAGTGTGTAGTAGTGTACCTTGACGACGTAACTGTGTATTCAAAGAACAAAGAGGAGCACATCCAACACCTAACCTAGATTTTTGAAAGGTGTATAAAATACGGTATATATTTAAACCCTAAGAAAACCATCTTTGGTGTGGAAGAAGGAAAGATGTTAGGTCACATTATATCTCAAGTAGGCATTCCCATAGAACCAGAAATGATCAAGGCCATAACTCAACTCCCGTTGCCTCACAACAAGAAAGCTATGCAGTCATTCTTCAGAAAAATCGATTTCGTGAGGAAATTCATCCCCGATTTCGCGAAAGCTATCAAACCCTTACAAAAGATGATTTGTAAAGGTGATGAATTTAGGTGGGACGATGAACGAAAGAAATCCTTCAACGATATTAAGACCACTATATCCCAAGCCCCCATGTTGCAGAGTCCCAATTTCAACAAGGATTTTTCCTCTACACTTTCGCCTCCGATCAATCGTTAGCTGCAGTTTTGACTCAGAATGATGATTACAACAACAAGGCCCCGATGTCGTTCATGAGCAGTAACCTCCAAGGAGCTGAATTGAATTACCTTGTTATAGATAAACATTCTTATGTGGTTTATAAGCCATTAAAACATTTCATATCGTACATCCTCAAGAATCACACCAAAGTAATCGTGCCTCACCCTGTAGTCCGATCTATATTTACTCAACATGAGATGGGGGAAAGAAGAGGAAACTGGATAGCAGTAGTTTAGGAATTTTATCTAGACATAAAACCTACCAAACTAGCTAAAGGACAAGGGCTATGAAAAATGGCAGCTGAAGCTCAAGACCAAGTAAATGAAGACCCAGTATGGGATAATGAAATGACACTATGGTGTGGTGAAGCTTCATACATTTCCCTAGGGGAAGATTCTTGGTATGATAAATTTACTTATCTCCTGCATCATGGGACTTGCCCAAAAGACCTAAATCCCAAGGAAAGGAGAAATCTTCGGTTAAAGTATGCGCAATATTGCCTCATAAATTCGATACTCTTCCAGGTTAATTATGATGGGGTACTTTTAATATGCCTTGAACGTATAGATGCAGACAAAGTTCTAAAGGAAATCCATGACGACCTTGCTGACATACATTTTGTAGGAGACACTACAACTCATAAGATACTGAGAGATGGCTAGTATTGGCCCACTTTGTTCAAAGATTCCCACACATATGTTAGAAACTGTAAAATTTGTCAATTGAGCGTTGGGAGAGAGATGAGAGAAGCAGTCCCATTCCAACCGGTGACCGTTTCTAGGCCTTTTGAGCAATGGGGGTTAGATATCATAGGAGAGATTACACAAAGCTATTCGAAAAAAGAAAAGTACATTCTTACTACCACCGATTATTTCACGAAGTGGGCAAAATCCATTCCTCTAACTCACGTAAACAAGAAGGTAGTGATCCAATTCATAGAACAACAATTAATCACAAGATTTGGTGTCCCTTTTGTTCTTGTTTTTGACAATGTAGCTTACTTTTATTCCACCTTATTAATAGATTTTGCACTAGACAAAGAAATCATAATTAGATACTCGACAAATTATTATCCACAGGGAAACAGAGTGGCAGAATCAACTAATAAGAACCTAGTGAGGATATTGAAGAAAACAGTTGTAGACAACCAAAGGAATTGACATAATCTACTCCATAATTCTCTATGGGTAGATAGATTTACACCCAAGGAAGCTATAGGGAATTCCCCATACTTTCTAGTATATGGATAGGAAGCCATTCTCCCAAATGGACTATATCTCCCATCCCTTCAACTCAAGTAGGAGTCCGGGGAACATCCCTCATCAACCTTACAACAAAGAATTAACACCCTGCTTATGTTAGAAGAAGAAAGGGAGAAATCTAAATCAAAATTCATATCCCACCAACAGATAGTTAAAATATGGTTTGACAAACATAAGGCTAAAGAGAAGAATTTTGAAGTGGGAAACTTAGTCCTAAAATGGGACAGAGTAAACGAGCCTAAAGGAAAACATTCTAAGTTTCAAAATCTATGGCTCAGACCTTTTCAGGTGGCTGAGAAGATTGAGGTAGGCACTTATCGACTACAAAATATGAGGGGGGAACCTGATGCCCTCCTAGTAAATGACCAAGCCCTAAAGCAATATTTCCATTAAAAAAAAATTAATAAAAAAAAATGCTTTTGTCTTCATGATTTTGTTTTAGCTATGTTGATTTCGAAATGTTTTTTGTTTGTTTGTTTTGGTTTGGTTTTATTTTATCACTTTTGAAAGTTGTGTTTAGCAAGACAATGGTTGACCTCAAATCATGTGACATAACGAACTATGTTCCTAACTCATCCCTCACATACAACACAAGAAGCGCCGAAGAACCTGTAGTTGTTTCGAGGGTCTCTCTACCTAACCTGTGCAGATGAACAACTTTGGAGAAATGTCAGAAGGATCTGCTTGATGGCTTGGGGAGACCTTAAGGGAAAGATGGTAAGCTGGAAAAGGACTACATGCACCTTAAAGATAGAGCTAGTAAGTTTCACCTTAACCATCTCATATTGCAAAATAACAGACGTCATCCTCTCACACTCTCTCAAGGAATTTTGAGAGGCTCCATCAAAGAAATCCCATGGCTTTGTTCGATCCAGTACTTCTACCTGTACTTGTCAGATCAGATCTCTTCCTTTTTCCCGTGGGAAATGAGAAAGGATGTTGAGGCTATGGGATGCAATAACTTCAGGAGGAATTGATTTTTTTTTTCCAGAAATTCACAAAATTTCTCGCTAACCAAGTGCCCCAACAAATCAGTAGTGGAAGATCCTTATGAATTCGATTTGATCCATTTGATAACCAATCTTTCCACATCTCTTCGATGGAAATACCATTCCACAAAATACCTCGACCTAACATAGTGGAGCACTCCTACCATATTAAATTTGTATAAGGGCACATTATGGAAAGATGAACTGATGAATCTTCATTTTTTTTGCACAGAGAACAGTAGCCTGGACCTTCAATCTATCATTTCCTCATGACCTCCCATGTTGGTACCTTTTTTTTCAATCAAACACCATAAAAAAAGGCAATATTTTAGTGGGCAATGATTTTTCCATAAAACTTTCCACCACTAGGAGGGATTTCACAGGTAAAGATCTATATTGAGTTGTGTATAGCCCAACTTTAGTGTATATACTCCATGGGGGGAAGGTTTCCATACACGTTCATATTCTCTGTCCACAATATGAATATGGACCAGTTTTAAAGCTCCGATATAATTCAACCAAGTGGTCACATGAACCTCACCTAGCCCCAACTATAATGTTTCCTTCCATTCTTGGTGCCAAATTTTGGTGCACATAGGATATGCTATCTGATTGAGGAAAAAAACTCCTTGATTGTGTAGGAACTAGATCAGATCTACTGGTAATATGTGACCATCAATGCTACCTGGCCAAGGATCAGTGCCAATATGCACCCTGCTGCCATTAAATGATGCACCAATATAATCCGTCACCAATCACCTCAAAAGAAGAGATGACAAATTTCCAAATGATTGAGCATCCTACTTTTTTCTTCCTAGTATTTCTTATCTATTGTTGGAGAGAGTCCAGAATGTTATATTTTTGAAAATTTACTTGGGTATATAGACTATGAGTAGAGATCAATCTCCAGCAGGACTTTGTTTCCAAAGCTTTGGAAAATAGAAAAATATTCTTCAATCCCCAACCTCCTAAATATTTTGGCATCGCCAATGATCCCCATTTTACCTAGGGAAGTACAAACTTGTCCTAGGTGCCTGCCCAAAGGAATTTGAAACACACCTTCCTTTCCCTTTCAAGAATCCCTTTGGGAATCTAGGACAAAGACATCCAGTAGACCGATATTGCTTCTAATACTGATTTAACCAAAATCAACCTGCCCGCCCGAGAAATAAATCTGCAGCTCCAGCTTGATAGCCTTTTTTCTAGCTTTGCAATTAGCCACAACCAGTCTACCTTTTTGTAACAGTTTAGATTCAAATGGAAGCCAATGTATTTTATTCCTTCATCAAAATCCTTTAACTCAAAGGGGAAGAGAGCC